>LSSN01000748.1:0-15208 GCA_001970855.1 Smittium culicis | reverse complement strand
GTCATGGTATTCTCTGAATACCCAAAACTAATAAGACGCGGCGGAGTTATATCCGTTATAAAGTTAGTTTATCTGGTTATTAATAAAATATTTTTATATACATTTCTGATATTTTTTTTGATTATATATTTATAAATTTAATTCTGCTTATATTATAGGAATGTTTGCTTTAGCTATGAAAATGTCTTGCAAATTTTAGACCCAGAGCAAATCAATCTTTTACCATATATTCTCCTACCAATATTAGGAAACGAAGATTATGACGAAGAGGTTAGATATAAATTATATTTAATTTTTAGCGATTAATTAAATATACCTTACACCAATTAATTTCGCAATTAATACTGAAAATTATCTATACCTTTTAAATTTTACTAAAGTCATTTTATATCCTAATTCAACTTTTTTTTTTAAGGATTCTGATGGTATGCCCGAGGAAGTACAGCTCCTTGACGATGATAAAGTAGGATTTATAATGCATATATTTGCTTTGTTTTTATGGAATTTAAACTAACATTAACTAAAAAATTAATTAATTGAAATATTTATAAATAACTAGAAAAGAGAATCAGACCCTCAGCTCCGCCTGACTCTCATCGAGGCTTTGCTCCTTCTTTCAGTTAACAGATATTCTAGAGATTTGTTAAGAGAAAAGAAAGTCTACCCGATAGTTCGTACTATGCATTTGACTGAAACAGACGAAAGAGTTACTGATGCTATTGACAGACTAGTCCAGCTACTAATGAGAGATGAAGATCCAATTGATCCGAATAATCCCGATATTAATCCAGACAGCAAGATTGAGGAATTTGAGGAAATTTAAACAGATTATTTTGACAGCTATTTAGACTCTAATTTTCTTTATTTCTATTTTCGGCAACATTCCTACTATAGAATAATAATTGGCTATAATATTTAAAATCTTTTAATTATATGTTTATTATCGAATTAAGTTTAGTCTTTTTTATTGCGGTAAAGAATATTTACTCAATCAACGCTTTGTATCGAAACTCATATTATCTATTCGCTCAGCGACAATTAAAGCTTCTGAACAAGCTGGAAAATATTTGGTAGCTATTGGATGGATTTAAGAGGTCAGCAATTATTGGAAGAATAGAACAGAGATACTATATGATTGGGAGAAAATATTTATCGGATCAAATCTTTAGTTTTCATCAAGTTTTTGCTTATAATAAATTTGCCTCAAAATAAGTATACAATTAATTCAAATATAATTTTTCCTTTATCTAAATATACTCCTCAATTTTCAGTCAAATTAGACAAAATTAATTTAACACTGAAATACCTAATATTAGTTTGATCTATCTTATCTCAAAAACCTTTGATAAAATTTATAAACTAATTTCAAAATCCATACATAAATGCTGATTTGAAAGGGGGATGGAAAACCAATCAACACCAAAGCTGGATTTTCAATTGCCTCAATTGCCCGGGAGTTTTTTCTCCAGCCCCTCAAACCTTGATTCTCATAGATATGAGTGCATAGAAAACATTCTGCTATTAGTTTTTGGATGGGTATTGTCACTTAATAATGAGTTTATAAAACCATGCTTGATTATGCTGAAATTAATTCTTTGGAATTTCTTTTGCAATCTATCCAAGAACATCTTCTCGCTAAATTTCGAAGAACGTGTTGTATTTGATTTTTCTGAGCTATCAACTGATGATACGAATATAGTATCGATACAAAATACTAGAAGTATAGGTATTTATATTTTTTACCTTTATATTAAGAAAATATCTTTATCTTTAATTCTTTAATTTAAAATTTATTACGTATTTAGTTTTATTATATCATTGATAATTTCCGATTAATAATTTGTATTTTCTAATGTTTTTAATCAATATGCCCTTAAAATATCTTTGATTAATTATTTGTTACTAGATCCAAAAATAACCACTAAAAAAAATAGTGTAGACATAGGAGCTTTCAACCACGAATTCAACAGCTCGATTAATACTTGGGTACTTACTAATATATTATTTATTTAATTTAAAATATATAATTTAATTTTCTATCAATTCCAATTGGCACTTTAATCGCCCAGTAAAATAAAAAAAATTTCAAAAAACAACTAGTTTAAATTACTTTAAAAAAAAATTTAAACTCGAATATAAAATATCAATTTACTCTAAAATTTTCTAAACAAAAATTTACAACCTTTCAATCTCAATAGAAAAGCAAAAAGAATATCATAGACACTTACACCTCCAATAATGGATTTCCTAGAAATAATTTCTATAAAAGTAGCAGAGTTACTTCTAGCTCAAGCCTAATTAGCAACAACTCTATTACAAGTTCAACTGATTTAAAGTTTAAAAATAACACTTTTTCAAGCTCAACAAGCTTAAACGAAAGATTGGATGACATAGGAATTTTAAAATCTAGAATTCGCGCAGCGCTTGATTTGTAACTTTTTTTCTCTAGCTTGTTTATTCCTACTATTTGCTTATCAAAAAAAATATTTTCCTAAATTGTTTATTAGAGAGCCAGAAAAGAGGGTTGTAAAAACTCCGATATTTGATTCTTACTTGTTGAGAGATCTAGAGAAAAAGCTCGAGGTAGTTTAAATTAGTATTTAATTAACTTGATAATTTTATAATATTATATTATATTTGAAAATTTCCATGAATCAAGAAAATAGTGGTATATTTTTCTTTTATGGAAGAATATTAATCTCCGGGATTTATAGTAGAGCTTTGAGCACATTAATAAATCATATAACGATGACTAATATATCAATTTTCTCTTTTAAATTTAGATACAAGAATCTATCAAGAAGCGGATGGTCGTTGTTCCATCAAAGCCAAAATTACCTGCAAATATCGATTCAATAATAAATAGCGCTTTTCAATCAAATGCTGAATATCAATTAAATAATGTCGTTGTTGAAAGGAGAGATTTAAAAACTTTAGAAAACGGAAACTGGCTTAATGATGAAGTAATAAACTATTATATCGAGCTGATTGCAACGCGCTCAAAAGAAGGGAATAAAAACCCAACTGTATTTTGTTTTAACACATTTTTTTATTCAACACTTGCAAAAAGTGGATACCAGCGAGTAAAAAGATGGACAAAAAAAGTGGATTTATTTTCAATGGATCTGATAATTGTTCCTGTTCATTTAGGTAATCATTGGTGTTGTGCGATAATTGATGTTTCAAACCAAGAAATCAGGTACTACGATTCATTGTTTGGAAATAATCAAAGAGCTCTCGATCTACTGCTTGACTATTTATCTCAAGAACACTCAAACAAAAAATCCCAAGATTTAAGCTGCAGCGAATGGAATTTAATTCTACCAAAGGTAAATTTACTCATATTTTCTTATAAATAATTCATTAATAATTATATCTCCCATACGCTTAATTAAAAGCTAGTTTTCTAAACCATATTTTCCTATTTTCGATGTTTAGGATATACCGGGTCAATCAAACGGATTTGATTGCGGGGTTTTTGCTTGCACTTACGCAGAGTATAGCTCAAGGAAAGCCAAATTCGACTTTTCGCAAGCAGATGCACAGTACTTGAGAAAGAAAATGATTTTCGAGATAATAAACAACAAATTGCTATAAGAATATTTCCTTTACGTTTTATTTTAGTATAACAAGATGATTTTTAGAAGCTTTTGATGAGTAAATAATTTATACAAAAGAAAACATAAATAAAGCTAATAAAAAAAACAAATTAATAATCGAGTATTTGGGTCTATATACATAGTTTATTAAGTTATGTAGATAAGTATACCATTTTTACTTATATATTTTTAGTTTTGTTAATATTTCTGTCATTAAAAAAGAGGGAAATATAATAGAAAAGTTGCGAATTAAAAAATTATTTATTGGGTAATATTATGTATAGATAACAACAAAAAAAAATTAATGGGGGGGGGGGGTGTGGGAAGAAATGGATAAAAGTTTGGGAAAAAATGAAAATGGCGACGTAGAATATAAAATACAGTTGATATAAAATTATAGAGAAGGGAAAATAAAATGGGATAAATTAGTCGTCTATGTCCATGGCATCGTCGCTATAAACATATTCAGTGTAAGAATCAGGCGATTTGGTGCTTTCTGCAGGAATATCTGAGATGGTATCGGGTTGGTGGTTGAGGATCGATTCTATAATTGGTTTTTTGTAAAGGACTAATGCGCCAGAGTTAGATTTGGAAATATTTTCATGGAAGAATGAAATATCGTTTGAGCCAACTGAAGTGGGAATCATATTTGTAAGTAAACTAGGATGGAAATGTATTGATTCCGGATGTTCTGGGATTATTTCTTTTTGAAATGAGGATTTTTTGTGTTTTAGACAATCAACTTTTTCGATTTGATTATACTTTTTCTGGTCATTAAATGAAAACCTTGAGGAATCTGGTAAAGAAGGAATGCTAAGGTTATCTACCTGAGAAATATTTAAATCATTATACAGAGTTTGATCAGGATGAAATTGTGAGTTAGGGTAAGAAATTAATTGATGATCACGAGAATTAAACAAGTCATTTTGAGGAATATAATTTTGATGCACGGTATTACGACTTTGAGTTTCATCCTCCTTTCGAAAATTTGGTGATATAGTCAGGCGTTCAATTCCATGATCGATGCTTTTAATAGATATTCTTTGTTTTTTTGTGCTAAATTCTCCAGCCGAAACTTCGGGTAATCGCTTTTTAGCACACATATTAAAATTTTTGGAAGATAAAGTGTACATTATAGGTCACGTCTTATAGATTAGTAATTTTCTTACTCCAAAAGGTATGGAGAATATCGATATCGAATAATGACAATAATACTAGGAAGAAAAAAAAAATTCAAAAAGCGCGTATGGATATGTTTATATGATATCGATAGACGAGACTTTGACTGTGTAATATAGCTTCCTACTGTATTTGCAAATATAAAGATGTTTGTTTATGTTTGTTTTGTTGGAGAAAGTTGTAAATTTGTGGGTTTTCGTATAATTTATATACTATAATCTTTAGAGTCGAAGTTTTGATGTTTAAATTTTGAAGATAAAAAATACAACTATACATTAAAAAAAAAAAAAAAATTGTTAACGAGGATAGAAGAAAAAACTATTATTTCTAAATCGTTCGATAGATTTTTTTGGAAATTTCGAGAAATACCAAACGTGATAAAATGATTTGCTGCAAGAAGTGTCATGCAATTATTTTAGTGCTAATCTATTGGCTTAATGCTATAGAATAGAAGCTATTTGCGATTAGCTCCCATTTTTACAATTTCGATTCTATCGCCTGTACACCAATAAAAAAACAATTCTTAAACTGCAAGCCATTGGAATATTAATCGTCCCTTTCATTCATAGACTTCCATATAGGCGAACTTGCAGTAATTTGTAGTCTTTCAGTCTTCCATATAGGCGAACTTACAGTGACTTTTAGTCTTTCAGAAATGACCATTTGGATGATTGAGGGAAAATGAGATCAAGCGATCGCTAATTTGAAATATTAGCACAATCTATGATGCAAAAAGTTAAATAAAACGCACTTATAATATTTGAAGCCTGATAGCGTTTTATTCTATTCTTTTTATACAATAAATTAGCTATCTCCCTATGTTTTCCTTACTCCTTTCATGTGAAGTGATTAAAAAATAGACAATTTGATTCGTTTATTGAATATAAGAAAGAATTATTATTTGCTATTGAGTTAATGAATGGCCAATAGCTTGTAGCTCTTCATGATTTTTAATTTTGTGTAATTTCAGTGGCTAATTCAAGGTAGTAACAAAACGATCTGCATCGTAAGAAAAAGCAACATGATTATTCGACTTGCACTCAAGCTTGTATTAGATGGTGTTTAATTTTATCTCAAGTCTGATATCGGACTGAAATAAAAAACTTTAAGCTCGGTATATTTATCATTTTAAAATAAAGTATTGTATCTAATGGCTCAGAAAAAGTTCCTGGGCCTGAAAAAAAAATACCAGCAGCCTAATAAAATATAAAACTAAAGTATACCACGTGCGCTATTGCCTGTTATTTGGCGAAACAATCATTATTTCACGGAGTTTATGCTATAATATTATTATAATTGTTTAGCCATCGCCATACCCCTATGGCCTTAAATCACAGATCATTTCAAGAATCTTTAATATAAGTGAGAATATAACTATTGTTCTTGGTAACTGAAATTAGGTTGTTATATCTTGTATGACATCGAATTTTCAATTATTACAAAACAGTACCTCCCATTAGCCCTTCAATTTTCACACCACTTTCATATCTTTGCAACTCAAAATCAGAGCTAATAAGAAACAGAATCGATTGATTCAAGTACGTTTAATTATACAGATAAGATGGTAAAGCCAGCTTTTTGCCAATGTGTACAAGTTTTTGGTAGGTATAATAAATTCAAAACGCAATTATAGCATAAGTTTTAAATTCAACAAAAAATCATAAAATGTTTAAATAATAGGTCTATGTTTATTTAATGATGGAGTTTATGATATTATTAAAAATAAAGATAAATAAAAGCTTTAAATTGGTTAGTAAATCATCGGAATAAATGATATTTTACCGCTGGACCATGCAACTAGAAGTAAGCTTCCATGCTCAAATCTAGGAGCAAACAATAAATGTGTTGGAGTAGGCTGACCAAGTTTCACTTTGTTATTTAGCGAGTCTGAGTTTCTGTTAGTTTTGTTGTTCTGTTTAGAGGATCGGTATCCAAAGCTCTCAGTGGGCCAACCAGGTCCACGGATGTAGCCAAGGGGTACAAGTACAGACTGATTCGCGTTCAAGTCGCCACCCGCTTTAAACAAAAACTCTTGCTGTACCTTGTATACTGCCAAAATCGATGAATCACAGCTCGAATCACAATCCGGCTCGAAGGCTATTACTAGCCTATTACCATTAGGATCAAACGCCATCTTTGATATAGGTCCACCAACCCTGATTTCCTCGTTTTGGGAGTCATCGTTCAGATACTGAGTATTATTTTGGTTGTAGCTTGAAGAATGTAACATTGGAGTAATATGACTTTCAAAGGAGCATACTATAGATATGGTGGCATCGAAGCTTGTAGCTGTCTTTTCTACAACTAAAACTAAAATATCACGACATCCTTCAACTAAAAAAAAGCAAGCATTGCAGCTAGGAAACCAGCAGAAATTAGTTACTAGGCCTGGCAAAAAGCCAAACACTTTACAGTTCCAGTTTTCAGTTGACCACAAACGCAGCTCATTATTTTGGGTGTGACTAGTTACTAAAAATAATCCATCGTTGCTGAATTTGCAAGATGATATCCCAATCAAGCTGCTTTTAGAAAATATGTTCAAATTAATAGCAGCTCTCTTAATTAGCGATTTTTCATTAGTCGCCGGATCAACGACCATAAAGCTATTGTTGTTACCACGCTGAGAATAATTGTATCCCAAAATCAGCAAGTTTCCATCTTGTGAAAATGCTAGAGATTTGCTGTCATTGTTTTTTGGTGCTTTTGGCCCTCGATTATCACTACAATAAATCTTTTCGATCCAACAGGTTGTAAGAGTTGACATGCTATTGTTTCCCAGCTTGGACTGAGTAGAAAGGTTCGGAACGAATTTGAACAAACAAGCGCCAAAGTCGCCGTTCGCAGCAAGGGTGTATCCATCATTAGGTTTCCAAGAAATAGAGTTTATCAAGCCTATTTCTGAGCTGTAGAAAATATTCTTGATGTATTGATTTGTCGTTAAATCATAAAGAATTATAAAATTAGTTACAGGCTTTCCAAGGCTGTTTTTCATTTGTTTAGAAGGAACAATAGCAATCAAAGATCTATTAGGATGATATTCGATTAGCTTGATT
The DNA here is from genome assembly GCA_001970855.1 of Smittium culicis. NCBI lineage: Eukaryota > Fungi > Kickxellomycota > Harpellomycetes > Harpellales > Legeriomycetaceae > Smittium > Smittium culicis. The sequence continues at coordinate 7,377 of LSSN01000748.1, read as the reverse complement.
GGGGAATCTGAACTTTTATCAATAATCGAATTTCGATTTATTTCGGAAGGCGTTTGTATGAAAATCGAAAGACTAAAATTGATTATTTGATATAAAGCATATAGCAAGACAGAGATTATATTTAAAGCTTTTTCGATATATGGGTTCAAAGTTATTTTATCGTATAAAGAATCTAGAGTTTTATGACGAGAAAGCTCTGCTGATATTAATTTTCCGAAATCTATGCAAGAAATTGCATTAAAAATACTGCTTGGCATTATGAACTTGAAAAGTTCTACTATTGCTATTTTGAGAGGCGTTTCTGGTACAGATAAATTTTCATCCTCAGTTGGGATGCCGTTTTGTGAGTCAAATTTTATGTCTGATATATCCAAGTCGATGTTTTTTGGCACCATAATGTGAGGGAAAACAATCCCGCCACCTCTTACGTATTTATGTAGCCCTTCATCATTAGAAGATGAAATGTGTACTATTGAGTAAAAAAAAAGTAACAGTAATTAATAAAAAACGTCTGAATTATATGAAAATGAGTAGATAGATGAAAATTATGGACAAAATTAATTGAAAATACTGATGAGAGTTTACTAAATTCTGAATTGACTTCTCCAACTGTAACAGATTCAATGTCGGGTGGTAAAAAACCAATATCTAAATTACCGAGATAATAGATACAAAGTGTGTTATAGAAATGAATCGAAAAGCATCGATAGATAGAAAAAATTCAATAGACTGAGAAATCGAAAATTCAAATACAAGTTGTGTAGTTTTTAGTTATAAATATTTCACTGAGCTAAAACAACATACCTTTAAAAGTTTCAAAGACTATACTCTTTTCCATCGTTTGAATATATACACGGGCACTTAAAAGGAGTATGGAAAATAGTTATTTTTTATTAAAAAAAAATTATTATCAGCAAAAGTTTGCCCTTATTTATGTGTTTGTTTTGAAGTGTTTGAATATCCAAATTGATTAATCGAATGTAAATAAAAAGTTAACAAAAAGCAATTTTTTCTATTATCGTTCGCAATGTTAATAGCAAACCACCCAATTATAGCTATAATTAAAAGTACAAAGCTCAAATCTCAAATCAGCAAATCATATTGCACAAAATTACTTTAATCAATTATCCAAACGGCTGATATTTTTAAATACACATTTTTTATAGGACGCTTGAAATCGAGTTCAACATAGCATTTAAATCATAGCCAAGCAAAATCGGATAATATTTAACAAGTATAATTATACTGAAATGATGTGTTTTATGGATATATAATTCTATTTTTTAGAATAGATGAACCTTGAACCAATGCACAGTGGGTATGGAGCTGCTAGAGCGGCGGAGGGGGGTCGGTTGAAAAATTGTTTTTTTAATATTTTTTTAACTTTTTATATATTTTTTTATTAGTGTTTGTATACTTTTAAATTATGTTTAATAAACTCTCTGAGACAAAAAAAAAAAAAAAAAATTTAGAATAGATGAAGTCTGGTTAAGAATAATTAGTATTATTATAAAAATAATCAAAAATTAGTCTAGTTGATGTGTTTTTTCAAGTTCCAAAAAAAAGTATTTTATCTTGTACTAAAAAACGCAGTAAACTATGACTATAAATGTTCAGCTAGCTCGTAAAAAGGTCATAAAGCATGAAAAAAAAAATTCATACTAAATTACTACGATGTAACATATTGCTTTTTTTAAACAAAAAATTAACGGCTGGATGAAATAGATATCAATCTTAGGAATTATACCGTATAAAATCCCAATATAAATAAAAATAGGGGTAAAATAGTATAAACATTTGCGAGACAAAGAGTTAAAAAATTAGAAGGTATTATGAAAAAAGAATTCTCGACGATATGAATTTCTAATAGGTGAAAGAAAATATAAAAATTCGTCTTTTTAAAAGGAAACATGGTTTTACTGAAGCGAGTACAATAGTGTGTTGGCAGAAAAAACTAGGTCGCCAGAGCTAACCTTTTCTTCGAGAAATTTCACTAGTTGTAGTTTATCAGAGGTATCAAACGATTTATCAGGAACAAACATCTCGAGCATCTGAACTATACGGTCTACAGGCAACGGGCCTAGATTCGAAAGCATTCCAACAATATACTGCCAGTAGACACTATAATCGCTGTCGATAGCAGATTGTGCTGAATATTGATCAATTTCGAGTTCCATATCAGATGAGAGCGAGTCGCTCTCTTTAGCTAACTCATCCGCAAATTCGGCTACATTAAGGTTATTAGATTCAGATCTGTCTTCAGAAATGGATTTTTTAGCTTCTGAGGATATCATAGGATGAACAAAACTAATATCGGTAACTCCTTCATCTGGCTTATCTGAAATAAACTGGGAATAGTCTTTCATAAGCATATCCTCTGTTTCAGCAATGGTATATACTTGTGATATTGTTGGAATATCATCGATTTTAGCTCCAATTACGCTACTTTGCTCACGAGTAGAATTTTGTGAAGATTCTATAACTATTTTTTTGTCTTTTAAAGATGAAATGGACTTTTTCACTGTTTCACTGTTCGCTATCCCGGATTTATTCATAATTTCCTTAAGACTCACCCAAACTATACCCGTTCTGCCTAATAATGATTTATGTTAGTGCTTTTTTAGTATATATTTAAATATCAGATTAGAAAAATGAATTTTTTGATTTTTAAGTACTGTTAAATTCATCTAATTTTTCCAAAATGACTTCTTGAATCGACATCAAAACTGTTGCGCAAGTTATTGGAAGGCTTATATCTAATACCCTATCAGTGAATTCCAATGTTAAATCGATGTGCCCAACAGAATCGATCCAATCTAGCGAAAATTTTGGGCATATTTCTTTGTACTCAATTTCGTATTCATTTCGAATCCTAAATGGTTTAAACAAAGATTTTAGATGGATTAAGAAAAGGGAAGGTTCAACAGTTATAAGTTAGAGAAAATAAAGGTTTTAGTATAGAAAAATTTCTTGATGAATACTTTAAAATTTCATTTGGCAGTTTTAAATTTGTGCTTGGAATGCTAGGCCAGTAGCACTCAGATAAAATATTAACAGCTGCCTAATGTATATAAATTAAAAATAAAAATAAAATTAAAGTAAAAGCTAAAATTATAAACGAATTATAAAATGTGATTTTGAATTACTACATTTGATTGTAAATTGTTGTTAATGGAGAATGAGTTGGAAATATCATTTATCATAACAAGAAACTCAGCTACATGATCCTCACCAAATTTGGATTTTAAAGTTTGAACTTGGTTAATCTAGTAAATATAGTTAAAAGTTTTAGATCGGAGAAATAAAAAATCAATTTTTTCGAATCCGAGGTTTATATGGTGATAATATCTCGAATAATTGAACACTTAATAGCATTAGCAATAATAAATATAAAGTATATAGTGGTAGTCTTGTGTCAAAAGCAAAATCGTGTGTCGAGTAAATAGAGAGATGGGAGTACACAATAAGTGATATAAATAACTTGATAGTAAAAAGAAAAGTCACCTCATTTGAGATAGTATCGGGGTCAGATATATCTATTAATCTTTTTGCAAGTAGCTGCTGGTATTCGCTGAAGAACATAGCTTTACTTTTGAATATCGAGATAAGCTGGTTTAAGATATCGTAGCTTCTTTTGTAGGAACCAGGATCGATTTTTTTTGCATCGCTTGGTAAAGGAGTCCAGCTAAAATCTTCATAGTTATCGCTATCATCCGAGTCATCATGAACATCATTTCCATTATGATCAGTTTTTGAGTTAAAAAGTAGGCTTTTACCTTTAGATATTTCAGCAACAACACATTTATTAATGTCAGCCCTATCTCTGATTAATTAAATGAGAAAAGAGATGAGAGATAAAGATTTTATTTAGTTTAAACTATTTATGAAACAATTCAATCTGAGAATATCAAATAGTCGAATAAGCTTAGTGAATAAAATAAGTGGTGATTGTACCTTAGATAGGAATGAATAGGCTCAGCAACAATGGCTAAAACAATGTTAGTGGGATCCAATTCTTTAAAGAACGATATTAAAGAAATATAAAAAGATAAGATATACTCGGTGTCGTTTTCGGGATTTAAGAGGTTAGAAAAAATCCTAGTATAAATTAATATTTTGGGCGTTGAAAAAAGTGGTGGGAAAATTTTTTTATTTACACAATGTTGTGAAATTGCGTATATACTGTAAATATAATCATACGAAAATGGAATTTACCATTTTTTTAATGATTCGCCTACTATAGTTCTGGATCCTTCGAGGGATAGGCAGTCCTAATTTGGAATTAAAGAAACATAAATCAAATAAAAAGTTAAAAATATAAATGGTAGTAAATATTACTTTAAAATCTTTAAATATTCCCACAGAGTCTTTGGAGTTGGATAAAAACTCGATACTTTTATTTAATCTAAAAAAAAATGCATCAAAAGTTAAAATCAGATAAAACTTTAAACAATAAAAATTATTGTAAAAAGAGAAAAATGCGACAGTATTTATTTGGCTTCGTATTTTAGTGGTAAATATCAAATAGAATTAACAAAAAGAACGAATACGATCAATAAAAATTTTAAAAAAAAAAACCTTATATCAAGGCAGATCTGATGTGAAAAGTTGTGAGAATAAGATTTGAGGGCTGGGTGTAAATAAGAGCCATACATTTTTTCTATTTTGGAAATGTAAATATCGAGATAATCAATTTAAAAAAAAACAAAAAAACAAAATTTTTTATAGATGTTATTGATACGAATTTGTAAAAAACAAATAAGAAATACAATTTAAATAGAAATAAAGACGGAATGTATGAAAAGAGGTTTTACCGTGATAGCGTAAAAATACAAGGGTTAGGTGGGATACGTTGGATATAGCAGGTAAAACCTGGACGTCGTTTGTGACGGGTATACTTTTTGAAATGTTTGATAAAACGCTTTTTATAAATGATTTCTTAGACGAGTTTATTATGAGGGATAGCGGGTAAGGATAATTTTTTGAGTTAATTCGATGTAGTGAGTGTAGCAATATATTAATATCATCGTTTTGATTGTTCGGGAGCCGAGATATGTTTAAATTTTGAAACGGGTTTTTTTCTAGTATCGTTTTGAAGTCAAATTGAGAGCTGAAATCTAACGAGTTTATTAGTTTATGAAAGTCCTTTGGGGAGTCGAAAGAATTTGAAAAGTGTATTGATAAAACTAAGTGGGAATAAAATGAAAATATCAAGTACGTATGGGAGAAGCTGCTGATCCATTCTTCTTTCAAAGCATTCCATATAATCGAATTAAGTAGGTGTTTATCAGCAGATCTTTAAAAAATATAATGCCAATAAAATGGAGTTGTGATAATAAGTTTTTTTATTTATTAGGGATATCTTTCGTGAGGGCTAGAGCTATAAAAAATTTTTATTATAAGCGCAACAAAGTTATTGAAATAAAGAAATTTTGCGTGATACCTTATATCTGTGTAATTTGATAAATCAATGATGTCTAAAAAAGAGCAGAAAATAGACGAGTAGAAGGAGCAAGCTTTGATATAGTTGTTTAGAGAGTTTTGATTGACGTTAGAAATCAAAAAATCAAAGCAGGAGTAATTGAGGTCAGGAATTAAAAGAGAGTATGAATTTTTAACATTATTAAGATTTTTAAGTATGGAGCTTTTAAAGTCGAGTAAAGACCCCTGTTCGGTTAAATGGGGATCATTTTTTTGGCATAGATTAGTATTTGAGGATTCTTGGAAAGATGTATTATTCATTTATTTAATATTAATAGCTTGCTAAATTTGAAGAATGAAAGAAGTGATGGTGGAAGAATGTAATATAGCGATAATAAGTAAGTTATATAAAACCTAAACTGGTTTTTGAAAGTGAATAAATATTACTTTGCACATAGTATAAAACTCGTTAGATTATTTGATTTAAGCTTTTTTTTTTGCTATTTTTTGAATTTAGATTTATTTCAACAGAAAAAACATAGACTTGAATAAATAGTGTCTATTGGCTAGCATTATTTAAATAAAAGGATATAACCAGTGCTTATTGGATATATTTTTATATTATTGTGTTATTCTGAGTATTATTTGCTAAGAATAAATTTTATATAGTTGAGTATAATGATTGGGTTATTGTGTAATTAGTATAATTGATTTTAGCAAATCAAGAGTATTCAGCGTGCATCATTTATGATAACTTATTTCTTGCCCTACATAAAACTTTTTGAATTTTAAAATTAGGATAGTTATGTATATTACTATTTTTTATATTGAAATTAGTTAGTATAGCATAAAAACCATTTTTTGTAAAACCTTATCTATAAAAAAATATAAATCATTTATTAAAATTTAATAATTATACGAATATAATGATGGAAATTAAAGAGTACGTGGACAAAGTTGAGATTGCAGGACTGGAGGAGCTTCCCACGCTTGTTAGTGAAGCACTAGCGGATGAGAACATATATTTGTATAAGCAGCTATACGAGGCCTTGCTCGAAAAAGAGGTAAATTATAGCTTACTTATAAAAAATGGTTGGTATATAAAAATAAAAAATGAATATTTATCATGAATGAAAACGATAGCCTAGGGTTGACGAGAATCTTTTAGGTTTAGTAAAAATATTTGCATTTGGTACAGTAGAGGGTTATATAGGTGAGTTTATTTGATATCATAGAATTAGTCGGTATAAGCTAAAAATAATTTTCTGTGTGAAGAATGGGTAAATTGCAGTAAATATAATATTTAAACATTATAATTTTACAATTTTTGATGCTAATAGACGGAGGCGGTGCACTGGATGATCTCGAGCAACAACATCTAAAGAAGCTTCAAAAGCTGAGTATTGTCAGCTATGCTTCCAAAATCAAAACAGTGGAGTTTGAAGCAATTTCAAAAGCGATCAGATGTACTAATTTCACAGAGCTGAATTTACTGATAGTTGAGCTGATATATGCAGGGCTATTGCGGGGGAAAATCGATTCTGAAGCAGGACATCTCGAGGTGTATTATGTAGTGTCGCGTGATATTGAGTTTAGCGAGTACCGAAATCTGGTTGGCTGCTTGAGCGAATGGTAAATGAATCGTTATAGTGTTTATTGTGTGTTTCCTAATGATCTTTTTTCTTTTATTTCTTTGAATATGATGTGATTAGGATTGACAAGTGTGACAAATTAAAGAGAGAGCTTGAAGGGGCTGCAGCCTGACGAATCAAGAGGAGATTTTGGGGGTAGAAATGGTTGACTTACCTATTTACTTTCTTCTAGATTATTTCCTTCCTTTAAGTATAATTTCGGCTTTCAAAAGCGATGAATAGACTCTAACGCACCCATATACATTATTGTTTTATTGTTATCTGTTGTTAGTAAGCGTTGTATCAACCAATATTTCGAGATGTA
>LSSN01000745.1:13146-29252 GCA_001970855.1 Smittium culicis | reverse complement strand
AATATTTTCTAGTTGAATATAGTAACCAAATAAATTTTGAAGCTAAGGAATTTTTAATAGGAAAAGTTCCGCTCCTGAAAAGAATCTCCCATATGAAATATAATTAGAGGCCAAATATAAGAAATGTCATGTTTTTTTTTTATTTCTTTAATATGTAGTCGAATAAGATAGATATCAAATTTGTCAACAATATGCCACAATTTAAAGCTATGTCACTTATTCAAGTATTAAAGTTGTTAATAACTATACTCTAAACCCTTTCCCGTCCAATATTCTTTATAAGTAATAATTTTATGATTCGCCTATGCTATAAAAGCAAATATATTATTTGCTGTCTTTCAGCTAAAAACCAATATTTCATAAAGCCTCTGAATAAAAGTATTTTAAATGAACATAATTGGCTATATTTAGAGGGTCAAAAATTGCTAATCAAACGACAATAAGGTGAACTAATATAAAATCATAATATTTTATTGGATATTTATTTCAACGTATCCAATAACTAATAATTTTTATTTATCATATCCAATTATGATTTTTAATGAAGTTTAAGAGTTTTGGCGCCAGAAAGGGTTAAGTAAACAAAGGTTTTTACAAAAAATTTCTATACAATTACTCTCTGCCGCTCTAGCAGCTCAGTACACACTGAACATTGAATCAAGGGGACAGCGATTCATTAATACTTTCGAGCATTAACAATCGAGTGGAGCGAATATCATCCTAATGTTTTACTGTTTCCAGCTCAATAATATGGTAGGCGCTTCCAGCGCAAAAGTGGCAAAAATATTTTATACACCCCCCCCCCCACCGGAAGGAGACAGCCGAACTGCTTCGCTTTAGCTAGATCAGCATAAGAAAAATTATGTTTTTTTAAATCCCGTTCAGCGGTATCTAGGCGCATCGCTTGCTACTTACCACACACTAAAAATAAATGCTAATTTGTCTCTGTCACAGCACTATTCAAAACGCGAAAATTTTTATGTAATTTTCATTTATTATTTTTGAGTTTGCTTGTGTTAGCACAGTCCAAAATTTCCTATATGGTGAATCTTAATTCTCAAGAATACATTTCATTAAATATGTGGGAGGTTATTTTGAGTAGGAGAACATTTTTTATATGATTTTTTCCTTCACTTGTGATTTTATTCGAGATTTAACTTTATTCATATATATGGGAGATTCTGAACGAAGAGAGCGCTTTGTCGCAGTATAATTATATTAGCTTGACTATATAGCAACTATTTATGTTATTGGCAGAATTAAATAGGCATTTCGATTTTTCTTATTTATTCATTTCAATTTGGAATTATTATTTGCTTAAAAAATTAGTCTTTTTATTTATTGGCTATATATCATTTATAAATTTTTATAAACTATACCACATTACACTATAAAATGATTCCTTCATAAAGAATCTACCATATTATCGAATTTATTAATTATTTTAGCCAATAATATCATTTTTTCATTTTTAAAAAATAATATTCGAAACAAAAAAAATCTTTTAATAAAAATCTCTCAATTTCAGATGTAAATTTTTATTTTAATGTTAAACTAAGACTAATCTTGGCCAAAATCATCCATTTTTATAACTTTTTTTTCTGTATCGACTCTGTTAAATTCACAAACTCTTACCGGATACTCAACAGAAAAACAGTGTATTTAAAAAGTATCGAAATATTGTATCCCATTTAATACTTAAAAAATTTATTAAAAGTTTTTTTATGACATTAATTTATTAAATTACAATTTTAATGTATTTAATTAAGAAATAATGCCATTAACAAATAATCAATAAACTTTTAATAAATATTTAATGTTTTAATGGAAAAGCTTCCTTTATCTTACAATTATAGACTTTAAATACAAAGATTCTTATATTTTATCTTTATTGTGCGTGAAATTTATTTAAATCCATCCAATAACCATTTAAATTGCGCAAAATGTTTTTTTTGGAATCCCTGCAGTTTTAATCATCATTCTTTAAAAGATACAAGAAAATTGGGTATATTCAATAGATACCAAGTTACTCATTAGCTCTTTTAATCGTGAAGTGTAATGAACCTCGAATACAACCCAATAACTATTGTTATTTTATTTTATACTTAATAGCCCGATGACCATCATCAATAGTAAACTGACTAAAACATTTTTTATTTCAGGTCTTCGATCTTTTCACTGAAAGAAGATTACCATCTACCCCGATCTAATCTATCTTTGATAAATTAAAAAAATCATAAATTATAGAATCAATTTAAAATAGTAACTTTGATCTAGGGATACTAAAAAAATAAGGATTCTATTGAGGGTCTAATTAGATTTATTAATCATTTATTTAAAAAAATGTCCTTAAACGGAGTTCAATGCCTCTAAAATTTTTAGAACGATTTTTTGTCGATAAAGGAATTTAAAATTTAACAAGTGGTGGCAAAAGTCAATTGCTAGGCGTTCGTCCAATACAGTAATTGAACAGTACTGTGCTTCAAGTTTTTCAAATTCTTTTTTTTTATTTAATCTATTTTCGCTATTTTTTTGTATTTTGGATATTCTTGAAGGAGTTAAAAACGTTATAGTGACCGGGGCTTTAATCTCAGTAGCTTCTTTATTGATGCTAAAATGCTCATTGATAAAGTTATTTAACCCAAAGAAATCTTTTTGCTGAGAAGTTGGGGGTTTTTTTCTATCTAAATTTGCTTTGTCTGAATGTATGAATAAAACCAGATCCTCCAGTGGCAGTTTTTTGAATACTATTAAACGATTCAAATCACTTTTATATTCAGAACTATTTAATAAGGGATCTTGGTGTGAAAAACTATCTTCGCTGTCATAGCTAGAGCAACTAGCGGTATCTGAATAAAGTAATCTACATCCTGGCTTTGGCTTTAAAAATAGTAAATATTTTCCAGCATATAAGTACAAATAAATTTTATCCTCGATGGATGGCTTTTGTTTATCATAAGTGCCATCATTTGTTCTTTTAGTTTTTTTAAAAGAGCCTGGATTTTTGGAAATCCCATTTTTATTATTGGTACTAATGATAATTTCTTTAGGAATGCTGTTTATATCCGTATCCTTTTTTATTGATTTTACTTTAAACATATCCCAAATATTTATGTTGACATTGAAAAATGAATCTAAAATACCAGGATCAACATCTGAATTTTCTTTGTAAAACTTAATTTTATCGAGGTAGTTGAGAGGGTACATATAAAGGCTATTAAACTCCCTATTGTTGTATTTATTAAGGATTTGGGATTTTAGCTCTTCTGAGTATGCTGAAATGTATAATTCTTTTTGTTTTTTAATTAGATAATATTCGGGCATTTTATCTAATAGCTTTGATATCTTATCAAATGAAAAAAAAATATCAACAGACACTAAATCGGTTTTATTTACATCAATGCAATCACCTATTGCAGGCCCGGGATTAGGGAAGTCGAAATTCTCAAAAGGCCACCAGCCAATTCTGTTATTTGAGCTATAGTTCACACCATTTATAATCCAGTTTTTCCATTTTAAAAGAGTATGTAGACCATAAACGGCAGTTTCAACCCCTTCAGGTTTAAGATAAGATAGATTTATTTGACGTTGGACTGGGCGAAGTCTAGATCTTTGACTGTGGTCAGGGTAAATATGTTTATTAAAATTAGGTAAGTTGATTGTATTTGACGACTTGGTCAAAAATAAATACATGATTGTTTCAACGTCGGTGTCTATTTAAATTCGATTAATATAAAACATTGAATAAAAGCAATATAAATCAATACATAGAAAAGATTGAGATTTATAAGCGAAGATTAAATGTAGTAAAAAGAATTTTTTTTAATGACAGGAAAATAAATGCGCTCATTTATTACCAATATTTACTAGGCAAGATTCGTATATTTTGGATAAATGAGTATCATCGCTTGTTAATGATATTTTCAACTCTTCGATAACAAAGTCAATAAGAGACCATATATCATCTTTGACAAAACGTACATTTGTAACTTGATTGTTTTTTGTTTTAATTAACACATTTTCATATATAAAGGATTCAAGCGCAAAGTATTTCCAGTTATTTGTTAGAAAGTTTTTAAACAACAATCCCTTAAAATAACTAAGCAATGTGAAACTTTGGGACCTCGAAACAGAAATATGATTCGATTCCTAAAATGGTTGAAAAAAAAAACTATGATTTAGCAAATATATATATAAAAACAAAGAAAAAAAAGTTTTAATTATGAAAACTATTTTACCTCCAACGTCCTTATATTTTTAAAAATTGTTTTGTTTAAAATAGAATCAGAAATGTACTTATTCATAACAATTTGGGAGCATAAAAGTAAGTATGGTGTAAAAAGTTCTGGATCATGTGTATTAACTAATAAATATGGTTGATTGAATTCATTTTCAAATCTAGTGTAAAAAAATAAATTGAAAATAATTAACTTGATATTTTTTAATAATAAAGTCAGATAAAATATAATATCCAAGATAAAATAATATAGCGCTTAAACTTACTCAGTACCGTAAACATTCTTTTTCAAGTCATTTGAATCTATTCTATCGTTATTAGAAAAAACACTAAGAACTAGCAGATTTAGAAACTGAGAGTCTTTAATTGTAGAAACAATCTGAGACAAAAATAGAGTTGAAACTTTCATAGATATAACTTCAATCTACAGCGTAAAAAAAGCTTTAGTTACTACAAGTAAATTAGAATATACAAAGCTTTATCTCTGTAAAATTAAACTAACCGGAAGCGCAGAGGTTCTATTTCCGATTGAAATAAAGTGTTGGTAAGTATATTTTATTAATCTTTGATTAAACAAAATCAGCATTTTTTCATTTATATTTTGATTTCCAAGTTCGATAATATCGTTTATATAGCTTAATTGCTCAATATGATCTTCGAGTGTATGATCGATATGTTGAATAGAAAAGGCATCAATCCTAAAGGGAATAAAAGAAAACTATTAATAATTGAATTAAGCTTTAATTATTTTTAAGAAGTCAATAAAAGCAAATATTAATAGTCATTATAAAAGGGGGGAGGGGAATATAAGTTACTCTTTTTTATCTAAAAAGGATCGTATAACATCGTCATGCATTTCTCGAATCGATCTTATTAAATATATAAAGAAACAATCGCGATCCTTCTGGTTTAGGATTATTTTTAAAGCTAAAATATTATTTACTAAATGAAAATAGTACAAATAAATAATTTAGTTAAAAATTGAGATTTTTGATAAGTCACAACAATTGTCAATATTTTAATGAAAGCAAATAAAAAAAATATAATGAAAATACCTTTTAATATGTTGAGAAGAATTGATTTAACAGCAACCTTTACCATCATATCTCTGTCATCAAATAACCTTGATACAGCATTATATCTAATTGATATTTTTATAATAATAGAGAAAACTAGAGTTTAAGAATAGTGATTCGCCATAAAACTCATCTTTATTTTTCAAATAGTAATATTTATAAATTACAGTGGAAAGACAGATGAATTCTAAAAAAATGATTGAAATAAAAAAAAATTAGAAAATTATAGATTGTTTATTTTTAGGGGAAAATGAGAATTAATACCTTTGTAAGAAAATAGCGCGAATTATTTTCATTATATCGAAGCGATAAAACTTTTAAAAATGTGACATAATATGGCGTGGTTTCTTCTTCCTCAAGGGCTATAGGAATTTCAAGAATGAAATTGAAAAATCCGAGCGAAAGTAGAGTTTCTAATCATAAATAAAGATATGTTTTAATTTTATCTCTTTAAAAAGCATTATTAGAAAAACAAAGTTACTAAAAATGATACCTAGAAAGTCGCTGTTCACAACGCCTTCAGTTAAAATGCTTAGAGTTTGAAAAATTTGCGTAGTTACGAATTTATTATCAGCATAATAAGATAAAAGATCTGTGATTGCTAAGTGAAATCCCTCATCGATTGCAATTCTAAAAAATTCAAAGTACTTTGCTTTAATTTAAAAGCAAATACAAACAATTAATATTATAAAATAGTATTATTGAAACTAAGTACTTTGTATAAAATTTGAATTTCTGGTCTATCGTTAATATTAGTTCGGAAGATCTTCGAATAAGCTCTACTATTTCTAAAATGTTTTCATTGCTTCTTCTTATCGAATTTAATCGCTTTACAAGCGATCTACGGTTAATAAAAATTAGTAAAATTAGAGAAAATGAGATAAAAAAATTAAAAGATAATAGATTACATTAGCTCAGATTTCACAAAAATTTCATTAGAACCAGGGATTTCGCGGTCCATATAAAATATACTTTGGGGTTAAATATCTTTATAAACATCAAAAGGGATATTGAGAATAAGATTCGTTTAGTAATATATAAGAAAGAAGATTTTGTAAAATAAGATATACTAAATTCATTTATTAAAGAGAAACTATAAATTAAAAACCACATACTTACCTGTAGAAACGATTTTTAAGTTTGAAGAGTACTAAATCTGATAAAAGAATGTTTATACTCAAAGCTCTCAGGGTAATGCAGGAGAAATGTGTTGCTATAATTATTTTGGCAGTGATTGAATACCTTTCTTGAGTAGAATTTTTATAAAAAAGATAAATTGTTTAATACTAAGGATACTTTATATATTTAAGTCTAGAATTCTTTAAACTCGCTTAACCTTAAAAAATTAAAATGGAAACTAATATAAACTAATCATAATTTACTTTTTTTGTGGTCAACAAATAACCTTACTGAAAAAAAACGACACATATGACTTTACCCAACTAAATTCAATTATCTTTTTCGCCTCAAAATGTAGAAATAAATTTTGATACGAAGCACCAATAGAAATCTAAACTTGAAGTGGGGCAGTCATTGTAATTGATCATAGCCTAGATTGTAGTCATTTAAGTTTATTTCTAAAGTTATAATCAGAAATAGCGGAATTTGAAGTATAACGATGGCAGCACTTTTTTTATTGTAGAGTATTTTTATATTTTACTTACCAATATAGCTCTTAGGCTAATAAAAATTATATAGTATAAATCTAGTAATTAGATATTTCCTTTCTAAATATTCAAGTAATTACGTATCTAAAAACAATAAAACGAGCTTAAGCAAATTTATATTCATAATATTATTTCTTGAAACTTTAAAAATTACTTGTACAAAATTGATTCTTTTTACAAATTTTATATATACGCAAGTATATATATTTGTAGAACTATTTCTATTAAAAATTGCTACTAATATCCTTTACATAGATTTTTGAATTGGATAAGAGAAAAAAATCAAAAATAAAACTGACGAGCCAATAATATTATTATACTCGCATTATAAAATTAATTTATTAAGAAAAATAGTTCAGGTTCTGTGGAGAATCTTCCACATATATAAAAAATTGTGCCTATATGGAAGAATTCATGAATTAAATAACTATTTGTGTTCTGATTTCATCTAACCTTGTTGATAATAAATATTGTGGTTGTTGATGATTTTATGGTCATTAAAATAAATTTATCCAATAGAAAATTAAATTAGGGACAAAATTCAATAAAATTAGTTGCATTAATTTGTTTTTTTTTATATTTTATCTTAATAGCTTTTAGTTTTATTTTTATCATAATATTTAATGATAAAACTGATATAGTCAATAACATCTAATAAAAAAAATTATACTATTAAATATAAAAAGAACTGATTTATATATAAGATAGCACTAAAATATTGTACCTAGCTTTGTATTTTTTTTTCAAATGTTTCCTTTTCGTTACCCTTTCTTCATATCTTAATTATTGTTACAGTTGCTTTACAAAAATCACTTGTTAAAAATGCTAATTTTAACAAAAATGTAATGTCATATTTTAGCGGCATATCTTTGGTTTAATTCTTCATTATTTTTTTCTTTACGTACGTTTACTTCTTTTTATATTTTATATTTTTTATTCATTATTCTTTTCTTAATAATTTTCTTATAAATCATAAATTTCCTTTTAATTTAATAAGTTAATTTTGTTCGATTTTTTTTAGCACTTTGATGCCTTTTTATTATTAGTAATATTTTTTACAAAGAAAATCTTCAGATATCAGAAAAAAACTAATAGAATAGTAGCTTACTAGAAATTTAACTCTTCTTTTTATTCTACACTTCTACATATATAGCATACAAAATTTATTAATTCTTGGTAGATAAGTATTTAACAGGTCTATATTTTATTTTTCTAAAGACTATAACGAACTTGTATTGATATTCGGAGGTTATGAAAATTGTAAAGTGATCTTTGCTAATGAAAAATATAATCATAGCTATTTTTTTATTATTTTAATAGCTCTTGACAGCTTTTGATTGCTTTTGATTGCATTTGATTGCTTTTGATAGCTTTTGATAGCTTTTGATAGCTTTTGATAGCTTTTGATAGCTTTTGATAGCTTTTGATAGCTTTTGATAGCTTTTGATAGCTTTTGATAGCTTTTGATAGCTTTTGATAGCTTTTGATAGCTTTTGATAGCTTTTGATAGCTTTTGATAGCTTTTGATAGCTTTTGATAGCTTTTGATAGCTTTTGATAGCTTTTGATAGCTTTTGATAGCTTTTGATAGCTTTTGATAGCTTTTGATAGCTTTTGATAGCTTTTGATAGCTTTTGATAGCTTTTGATAGCTTTTGATAGCTTTTGATAGCTTTTGATAGCTTTTGATGGCTTTTGATAGCTTTTGATAGACTTAAATAGTTTTCAATTGTATTATTCTGCTTTACAAAATTGATATAATGAAAATTACAGTATCAAAAAAAAAGCTTTTTACCCTTAAAAAATACTAATTCAAATCAACTAAAATATATCAAAAGGATAGTATTTAGATATTATAAAAGATAAATTTTAAAATATCTATGGTTTTATATATTTAATTATTTATATAATCTACTTAAAAAAATTTAGATATATTAGTTCTTATTTAAAGCTCTAATATTTTAAATTTTATTAATAAATACTATAGCGATATATCTGTTACATTCATATTAAATTATCTCTATTAGCTTCTTTGGTATATTTTTTAGTTTTTATTATTATTATTATTATTATTATTATTATTATTATTATTATTATTATTATTATTATTATTATTATTGAAATTTCCTATAAAGGGCATAAAAACTTTGTTATAACTGCTTTTTTTATTCTCTACATCCCTTATTGTTGGAGAATATTTTACATTAACGAAATTTTTATAGAAAACCAAAAAATCTATAATAGATTATATTTAATGCCTATTTCAGCACACACAATCGATTTTTTGGTAATTATAAAAAGTTTATAGCTTTAAAGTCACTGAAATTTTTAAAACTAGTTATTTTTCTCAGTTTTTAGATTTGATATCTATACAACTAAAATTTCTATAGTAGTATCATTCAATATTATTAAATTTTCGTTAATATACAAGTTATTTATTTATAGCGTAAAATTCATACCTCTTATTTTAAACTAATCAAAAAATTTTACCTTTTGAACTCTGGTATAATTGGGTTTGGACTATACATTTGATATTTCTGGAATAAGTACTCATTTTTTTGAATCACCCCATTTTTTTCTAGAATCATTTCCAATAATTAATAAAAATGTTATATTCTACTATTAAATTAAAGGATTTATAATTTTATAAGCATCCTTTAATAATTTTTTGCCCAAAAAATTTTTTATATTACCATGTTTATTTTTTATTCTGATATTGTTACAATAGTTTCTGCAGCTTGATTTTTTTTAATCTTATTTATGTAATCAGAACAATTCACAATAATCTCTAAGAGATAAAAATTAATCTAGTGAAAATTTCAAGATTATATTTTGATACACCTCCCAACCCTGTATTATTTCAAAATAAAAAGACTTAATTATATCTAATAAGTTAGATGTTATTTTCTTATTTAGTGTCTATCCATTATATTTTTCATGTAAATATAAAATAAATGATTTAGATTATGTATTTTTAGAATTTTTTTTTTATTCTCCTATCTATAGAACGTGCTATTTTTAAGTTTGCTGAATTTTGAATTTAATAAACGAGAAAATAAATATTTTTCGGTTTGAAAAGTTTAAAGATTTGTTTTTTTTACGATCTTTATTTATAATTAGATAGAGATGTAAATTATAAAGTTTAATATATTGTAACTATAAAATTAAGAAATTTTTTTGCGAGCTTTTTTTGTTTTTCAAATAATAAGGTAAAAAGAAGAATCACTTTGTTGTATGATATTTTTTTCCAAGAATTTTAAACTGTGTTTCCAAGAAATTTATTTTTTAAGCCGATTTCTTGATAGCCCAAGATTGCGTCTTTTATACTTATTCATTCTAAAACTGATTATCATTCAATCCCTTTTAAAAAATTTTAGATTAATTATATTTTATAATTAATATAAGATATTACAAGTAATAAACTGAAACAATTTGTATCTCTATTTATTTTTTCTGCTCAATATCAAGGCAATGAGTTAATAATTAGATTTATATCATTTACAGTTATTTAAAAAAATCAATTTATTCAGGCTATTTAAATTTACTGTTTATTAATATTTATTTTGATTGATTACCAATGAAAATTATATCAATATTCATTTTTTTAATATATTTAAATGATCTTTTTTATTTTTTTAAATTAATTTTATAAAACTTTCTATAATTAGAGCAAATGATTTAAAAATAATTTTTTTATATTTAAAGCGTAATTTACTAAGTTATAATAGCAATAAGCTGATAAATTTTTTTAATAAAGTATATATATTTTAGTCTTTTATTTTATATTAAATTTCTTTTTTTTTTAATTTTGAGAATATAATTGTTATTATATTTTTTTATATTACATAAATACAATTTTATTTATTAATTCAACCCTAGTAAAATATAGAACAATTAATTTTCTTTTAAATTCTCTTATAACTCATAATTTTATTCGTACATGTAGCCATGTAATTTAAAGCAAGGCTATAAGTCGAAATTAATTTATTTTTTTTCTTTGGATTAAATTATTAATAAATTTATGAATCGATTTTTTTTAATAATATTATATAAAAATAATAATATCTTATTTATTCAAGTCACATTGCTTTATTATGCTAAAAAATTTATAAAATCATATCAAGGAACTAAGGCTTTAAGCATTAAATTTGGTTAGTAAAATCAATAAATACTAATATAAAAAGTAAAGCAATTGTATAATAATTATAATATTAATAAACGGTTTTAATTTTTATTTATATATTGTGATAAAAAATAATATATAATTTTATTATGTTGCTTTCAAGGCTTTTTATCACATTATATTATTTTAAATATAACCTCTGTCAAAAAATTCGGTTTGCAAATTGAAATCACTAATAATTGATCATAAAGAAAAATAATATAAATAAAAATAAGGCTCAATATTTTATTTTATTTTATTTTATTTTGACATTTTTAATTCAATAAATATTATTCAGAAATTTTATATGAACAAAAACTTTACTTATATTTTTTAAAATAAATCACTTGTTATTTAAGATAGATTAAATTAAATTTTTTTATCAAATGAAGCTCTCATATAATTAGATCTTTTAATCTTTTTGATTATATTAAATATCATTTATATATTTTATAGATATTAAATCAGTATAATAAATTTCATATAAATAAAATAACCACATTAAAAATCAAAAAATTCTTTCAAATTACGTAAAAAATACAAAATTATAACTTGAATCGCATCACATAAATAGAAAAATTTCGTAGATAATTATGAAATAAAAAACTGATCTAGAAAATAATAGCATTATTAAATTCTTTTTGCTTTTAATAGCCATTATTTATACACCGAAAGATATCAATATCACTTTATTATCTCACTCGAATTGATTGTTGTGTTTATTAACTATGATAATAAATAAGTCGCATATATACATAAAATTACTTAGTTTATTTTATAACTCATTTTATTATTTATTAGTAGAGAAAGTACAGATAATTAATTTACATTAGATTTAGTAATAATTTAGATCACAATTCCTCACGAAAGTAAAAAAAATAAGACCGAGATATAAATCACTATAATCTAAATTAATTGATTAATAAGCCTAATGAATTGGCTTAAAAATGAAAGGTTAAATATAAAAGATTTTTAATTGATTAATAATTTATTTATTAAAAGAGTATATTACTAAAAATTGTCTGCTTAATCAAATTTTTTGATGAAAAAATTTTACTATTGCTATTACACTGTGATAAATTATAATAAAATAAATTCAAAAAAATCTATTTTCTAAATAATTTGTTTAGAAAATATAGGTTATACTTATTTAACACGTAAAGCTATTAAAAATTATTTTTCTTAATCTTTGTTAGTTTTGAAGTTAATCTATAATTTTATTATAATCTAATATATGTATGATTCGATTTTTAAATTTCACCAGAGTATTGTACTAATTCAATGGCTAAAAAATAATGAATTTTTTCGTTATCTTTTTTTTTTTATGTATTGTGCTTATTAAGATATCAAAGATTTATTCGCTTAATAGAGAATTTTTTTTAATAAAATGTTAGAGTTCGCTCTAAAAATTATGAGTTTCAAAACATTTAATTTGATTAAAATGAACAATGAAAGTTCAATCTAGCCGTCTTAAATCGCATAATTTTACTCTATCCAAAATTTCATAAATAAGTCACCAAAATTAGCTCAATTTTTACAATAAATATAGTTCCGCTTTTACATTAAATGGAAAAGTAAATTTTTAATATCATTTGCACTTATTCCTTCGTTTTAGTATTAGCTTTATGTTATAGTCATTAGTTTCAGCTTTGCATTTTAGTACACTCTATAAATATTAAACAACATATATTTAGACCTTAAAATAATGATTAAGCCTCTGAACGAAAATATAATTAACTTGAAAGCTAGAATAATATTAATTTATAAGTAACAAATTTATATTGTAAGTTTTTTAAAAATTTTGAAAATTATTATTTTTTTCAAAACAGATCAAATTTAACAGTTCATATTTTTTATCTTTATACTCAATTTAAAATTCATATATATTTGAAAAAATAGTTTTTTTCTAGGCATCTAGATTAATAACAGCTTAAGCTCTTTTTTCAAATAGATTTTTTTTTGTTATTATAGATTAAATTTGTACTATCAGGCAGAAAAAGTAGAACATTTTAAAATTGAGATTTATTTAATTCATAGAATCTCATAGTTTAATAATTTTTTAAAAAAAATCAATTAAAAAATTTTTATTTTAATATTTTTTAGTTTGATTTTATAATATTATGATTTAAATAATAGAAATTTTAAGTTTATCTTTAATAATTAAAATTGAAGATAAAATATAAAATATAAAAATAGCATTTGATATCCTGTTTCATATAGTTAAATTTAGGTTAGACATTTTACTTTTTGATTTTTTATAAATATTATAAATCGGGTAATATTTTTTGATAATGTTATTATTTGTTATTCTGAATATCTTTTCAATTTGACTATTCAGCTATCTTTTTATAAACAATTAAACGGTTTGAATTTTTTATGAGCTCATACTATAATAAAATACTAGATATATTAAAGTGTAATATAACTTAAGAAATGTACTTTTTAAAACAAGATATAAAATTTTTTCATATTTATTTCATAAAGCGACTCAGGATTTATTTTTTCAATATTTATATCATGATTTCGTATTTATATTTTTCGTATATTTGTACATATCCTAACTGGGTAATGTAGCGTTTAATAATCTTCCTTTTTTGTATATTAGTGTAATTTCCAATTAAGTCTATTATATATAATAATTTAATTATAATTTTAATAGGATCATTAATTTGATTTTAAATGAGTTAATTTTTAATTAAATAATTGAAAAATTAAATAAGAACTTAATTAACGAAATTAAAATCTTGTTATATTTTCATAGTATATTATAAATCTAAATAGAAAATTACGAGATAAATATTGTTATTTATAGCATATAATCCAAAAAAAAAACTACCCGACGTCTGATAAAAAATTATCAAAGTAGATACAACTTAGAACTCTTAGCTAAAGAGATAATAATATTTAAAATAGGACTCTTTTTTTATATCTTTATATCTAATATGACCCCAATAATAATTACAGAGGATAACAATACAAATTCTTGTATAACTTTGAGAAATTATTTATAGATAAACAATTAAATTCAAGAACATTATAGAACATTGATACGCAAAACATTTATTTGCTGAGTGAAATTAATCAAATAATTTTTCTTTAAAGATTATGAACATTTTGAATTTAATATTTCTAAAAATGAATTATAATTTCAGAAAAAGCAGTCAGTAATATTTTTTATTGGCAAAAAAAGAAATTTTTGGGAAAATGATGCTTTTGAGTTAATTTATAAAAGAAATTTTTTTGATATTAAAGGGTTTAAAATGCAATTTCATGCTCAAAGTCCGTAGAAAATATAGTTAAATCTTCATTATAGTGTATGAAAACTCCATAATTGACGCTGATAAATAAAAAATTATATTATAAGATAGCTTTCAAAAGTTGATAGAATTTCTGAGCCTAAAACTTTTTTTTTTCAATAAAATAACGATTCAAAGAGTATTTTGTAGAATATTATAAATCTAACGTAATGAAATACAACTTTTTTAGTTTTAAATACATTACATTATATTTTGTGGAGCCTCAAAAGATATACATAGAAATGAAATAGGCACAAGTTACTGAATTAAAATAATTTTGTGATTAAATATTGGATAAATCTCGTTGGAATTCGTTAAGTGAATGATAAATGATTTTAGTTAATAAAAATAACTTAAAAAACATTCAGAAAAGTAAGAAATAACTAATTTCCTTCAAAAATTTTAAATGTACTAAATATATTTTAGCCAAATAATAAATATTGTTAAAATATTTAAATAAAAGTATAAATGA
The DNA here is from genome assembly GCA_001970855.1 of Smittium culicis. NCBI lineage: Eukaryota > Fungi > Kickxellomycota > Harpellomycetes > Harpellales > Legeriomycetaceae > Smittium > Smittium culicis. The sequence continues at coordinate 14,344 of LSSN01000745.1, read as the reverse complement.
CCAGTTTTTTATCTATTTAAGAAGCTAATCGATGATAAATTTTATTATACTATTATAATTCAATAAAAAACCAATATATTATATTATAGAAATGATTATGTTTAAAAGTTATAGTATATATAGACAGATTAGAGTTATTTCATGAGCTGAATCTAACATTTCTTACCGGTTCTATAGCGAGTCATTTTTTTTTCCAGATTTCTGTTAGCTAAAAGTTGGTTTTTTCATGTCTGTGGCGTGTTTTTTCTGATAGAATTGACTTGAATATTGTAAAAAGTGGATTTTATGATAATTTAATATTCTGTAGTGGCATACATATTTTTAATTTATTAATTCTCTGCACCTATGTGCATTTAGTTTGAGTATGCTAGGAAATTATTTTTATATCTATCTTTATTGGAGAAAAATGTCTTATCTGATAACTTTAATCAATAAAATGGAATAAATTATTAGAGATTCTTTTAAAAAATAGTCAATTAGCTTCCAATACTGTTAATTCTGGCACAATATTATTAGATTTTAATTTAGCTATCATTAAATTAGTCACAGAATTTACACTTTTTTGATGGATTATAAATAATTTTATTCCATAATTTGATATTTTCTCCATTGATTATTGCAATATGCTATAACTGCAATATGTGACATATGATTTTATTTCAATTCGTAGTCTGTAAATTTTTATCCGCTTAAGGCACAGCTGAAATAATGGATCAATTACAGATTTGTTCCATTTTTGACGGGGGGGGGGGAGGTTATTTCCCCATTTTTTGTGTATTATAGATAGCTTATTATTTCTCTATTCGATAATTCACTATTTCTAAATGACTAAATAAAATTCAAATTGAAATGAAATAACTTTTGCTGATTCAAATTAAAATACGCTTGAGTTTGGGGGGGGGGTGTTAACTATATTTTACTAATTTGTTATTTATGTATACAAAATAGAAATATCCATCAATTTTCACCAATTTTCCCAAATATTTTCCATATATTTAATAATATGTATACTGTCTCAATCGATTTAATTGGGACAAGCTAGATCTTTTTATCATTTTAATATATTTTCTGATGATATTATTTGTTTTTATAGATTCCCAATTACATATTTTATTTTTTGGAATATTCGTATTAATCATAAGATGATTACAATTTTCCCTCAGAATTTTGATATCTTTCTTTTTTTTTTTTTTTTTTT
>LSSN01000745.1:0-12924 GCA_001970855.1 Smittium culicis | reverse complement strand
CAATACTGTTAATTCTGGCACAATATTATTAGATTTTAATTTAGCTATCATTAAATTAGTCACAGAATTTACACTTTTTTGATGGATTATAAATAATTTTATTCCATAATTTGATATTTTCTCCATTGATTATTGCAATATGCTATAACTGCAATATGTGACATATGATTTTATTTCAATTCGTAGTCTGTAAATTTTTATCCGCTTAAGGCACAGCTGAAATAATGGATCAATTACAGATTTGTTCCATTTTTGACGGGGGGGGGGGAGGTTATTTCCCCATTTTTTGTGTATTATAGATAGCTTATTATTTCTCTATTCGATAATTCACTATTTCTAAATGACTAAATAAAATTCAAATTGAAATGAAATAACTTTTGCTGATTCAAATTAAAATACGCTTGAGTTTGGGGGGGGGGTGTTAACTATATTTTACTAATTTGTTATTTATGTATACAAAATAGAAATATCCATCAATTTTCACCAATTTTCCCAAATATTTTCCATATATTTAATAATATGTATACTGTCTCAATCGATTTAATTCTAGTTTATTTATAATTTAATTGGGATAAGCTAGATCTTTTTATCATTTTAATATATTTTCTGATGATATTATTTGTTTTTATAGATTCCCAATTACATATTTCATTTTTTGGAATATTCGTATTAATCATAAGATGATTACAATTTTCCCTCAGATTTTGATATCTTTCTTATTCCACTAATTTTCTCTGAAAATTGGACTATTATAAAATTTGAGTAATATTCATTTTAAATATTGCTTTCAGAAATATCAATGAGATTTTATAGAGCAATATTGATCCACAGTTTTATTGACTCTGATTATGAGCCCGTAATTCTAGTTACCAAATAGTAAATTGAATTGGCCTTGATATTTTGTAGTCCCATACCTACTGTGGTTATCGCGAATGATAAAGCTGGTAAAGCCGGATATTTGTCTTCACTTCCTAATTTTTGTGACGCCGCACAAACATTTTAGCCAACTTATAAGTGTTATTTACATATTATTATATCGAATATTGCTTGCTTTGTTTACAATTAATTTTATGAAAGTTTTATAATTTTATTGTTTTTTTTTTTTTTGGACTCTGTTGATTTTAATCGGTACTGAGTTAAGTAGTACGTTAAATAAAATAAAAAAATAAATGTGCTAGATTTTTAATTCTGTACTAATTTAAAAATAATAAAATAAGCTAAAGTGACAAAATATAATCAGGAATTTAGTTTACAAAAATGTTGAGAAAAAAAATGAAATGAATTATTTTCTTCTGCTATTTCACTTAAAAAAAACTCTTCTTTTTATATGTTCCTTTTGTTTGTCAAAATCAGCTTTAATAAGTAAGCTTTATATATATATATATGATTAAATTAAATAAATGAATTTACCATCTTAAATGTTTGTAAAAGAATGAACAAACATTTAAAATCTTCCACTTCTATTATTGGTTGGATTTATTAGTCGTTCCGACCACACAATTATTATTATTACTATTATATACTATAACCGAACAAATCGACAAAAAAAGGAAAAATATAAAGTGGCTAATTTTTTTTGTAAGGAAATCCTGAGAAAATATCATTCCTTTATTTTTTTTCACAAATTTTTAAACTAGATTTTTTTTGTTGCTATTTATTCTTATCGTATAAGAAAAATTATCGTTTTTTCATAACTATTTGATTTATTCGCCTACAAGCAAGTTATTATCTTCGTTTCTACTACTTTTTGTTAAATTCCTAGCATATTAAGCGAATTTATAATATATTATTGTTCTATAGAAACTTTTGAAATTATTTTTTCACTGATTTGATTAGTAATATTTCAAATGGAATTGATGAGAAAAGAGATATGTTTTCGATAATATAAATTTATTGAGTAATAGGACAATCCTTATAATAGAAATCTTGTATTCCAAATTTATTTTTATTTGTATTATTTTTTTATCTGATCTTAAATTGGCTTGTTTATCTTTTCGTTCGATTTCAAATAAATTCGCAAATATTTAATAGAGTTTGACTTATAAATAGGGATAAATTATACTATTTACATTAGTTAGTTGCAGTTTTTAAGCAAATGGGATACTCCATGTTTATTTTAGTATTTGAATCCTTAGAATGAAATTCCAATTCCCTATCGAGGTAGTTTTCATCCGAGATTTTTTTTATCGATATTTAAATGCTTTCTAAATACGCCAGCTATTTAATTTTTTTTATAAATATGACAATTTCTAGAGGTTATAATTAATAAAAATCAGCAATGTTTCTGATATTATGCTGTTTGATAGGGAAGATATTTGATCTTCCAACCTAATATCTTGGCCTACATAAATCGTTTCTATTTAGAAGTTATTTATACTTTTTTTTGGGATGATTATAAATTAATTTTATATAGTGTAAAATTCACTTATTAATCCAAATTTTTTGAGGCACGAGATTAGCTAATACCACTTATACCTATCGTACGTTTTTTTATTTAAAAAAAAATGCGGATATTGTAAGAGATTTAAATGGAGTCTTATAAATAGCCAATAAAGATTAAGATATTAAATAACTGTGATATTCTATTAAAGCGGTTTTATTATTTATATAAAAAGTTTCGTTCTCCTTATACATTGAACTCGAAATATATAAAAAATTGGCGGAGAGCTAAAAAAATCAGTAATATATTAAATTTTGAAAATGGAAAATTAGAATCAAATTGACATTGAAAACACTGCATGAAAATTTAAATTGTATTATTCGGGATTTAAAATTGAAATAAACTGTTTGCAAAACTCGAATCCCAAATTAAGGAGAAATACACTTGATTTTAAATCGAAGAAAAGGGATCTTACCAAGAATCGTAAACAAGAATACAATAGTCGAAGCCTTGATGAAGGATATAAACATTTTCTTGGATACAAGGTAAAGCCTTATTTCAACTAAAGTCAGATGAGTCTCTAAAGACGTTAAAATAGTTATTTTAGCGTGAACGGGATTTCTTTTGGTCACAGTATCTCTCATAGGAGAGTATCGAAAATGATACGAAATCGTTCCAGAAGATGATATAAAAACTTTGAATAGCTACAGATCTTCTATACCAACCCAAATTGAGGGATATAGGAATATTGAGCCTGCTCTTTCCATACTTGAATCAACGAAACTAAACTTGAGATATAACTATTATGAGTTTATGCAGAAAGTTAGGCCGGATATTTTCATTTTAGAAAAAGGCTATGATTATATTTCGGTTGCCCTTCTTAGGAAATTTTCAAGCACATACATATTGATACATCTACCTAAAATTAGCTCTGAAAGCTTTAGCAATTTTGAAACCAGATTATAGGATCAACATGCAATAATGATAGAATTTAACCAGAAATAAAGCCCATTTAACATTGGCACCTCTGCTGAGTTAGCAGAGCAAAAAAAAAAACAAATATTTAGAAATTTTTAGACTGTCATCAGATGGTCATATTCATAAGATCTGCATTTCACTAATAAGGTTATAGAAATCTTGATTACAGTAAGGCACATACAAGGCAAAAGTAGCACATGAATTTTTAGACGCTGTCACAGTTTCATTAGGTCAAGCTACCAAAAAAATAAATACAATAGAAAAATTTTTATTGAATCAGAGCATCAGAAATACCAAAAAGGGCCATTTAATCTATTATTTCCTAGAAATAAAAAAATGCTTCAACTTTAAACCTATAAAATTTGATGAAAATGCTCTTCAGAAAAAGAGTAAGTGCAGTAAGTTCTGGTATTGATGAAACAGAAAAAATAAAGCTTCCATAATCGCCAGACAAACAAAATGTGGAAACAGATACAGATAAGTTAGATAGAAACGGTTATTTATGCTTTAGGATTGATTCATAGATAAAAATTAATCTGAAAGTTGCTGTAATAGGTACGAGGTCGTAAATTAAGACTAATAGAGAATCTGTGGCGAAAGAATTAGGCCTAAAAAGTGAAAAATCTAATGCGCTGAAATTAAGTGAAAAAATCAAATTGGATCCACGACAGTATTTATAGTTACTGAGAATTCAATTTTAGGAAAAATAAATTTCAATGCAACATTTAGTGTTATTGTTGACCATCCATATGGTATAATACTTGGGTCAAATTTTATAGTTGAATTTAGAGTATTTTATGAACCAAATGAAGAAAATTTGGTTGTAAAAAAGGGTTTAATAGATGAGATTTTAAATTAGGTAACACTAAAAGTGATAAAATACGAATGGCTTCATTTTTAAATTGAAAAACAGAACCTAATCAAGAAATTGAAGAAATAATAAATAATGTGGATAGGTTATTTGATAATACCCCAGTTTTATCAAAATAAATTTCCTTCGTAAATTGAGACTTACGAACAATCAGCTAGTAAAAGCTTAGCGAGGAGTTATCATCCAATAGAAACCAAAATATTAACGAAAACATAGAGGTGATATATTCGGCGGGGTAAGCTAGGATCAAAACCCCAGTACTCAGATATTCCGTTAATTGTAAAAAAATAGGATTGAAATCCACAAATTTAGACTAATTATAAGCCATTTAACATAATAGCAATCAAAGACCAGTATTCTCACCATATCATTGGCGTTATATTGTATAAATTACATGAGAATAAATATTACATGAAATTAGATATATTAAAAGTATTTTATCAAATTCCACTAAATGATATTTCGTTAGAATATTCAGGTTTTTCAACTCCTCGACGGAATCACGAATTTTTGATTATTCCCCAAGGGGTATAAAATTCACCTTTAAACTTTCAAAGTAACATTGAAATAACATCATTCGAGCCAATATAAAAAGAATATTGAATAGCTTTCACTGATGATATTTTAATTTTCTCTAAAAAAAATCCTGAGCATTTAATTCATTAAAGGCGGTATTAGAAAAATTAAGCGACAAAGGTTTTAAGATGAATGGAAAAAAAATGTAAATTTTGAGATTTTTTGTGTCAGAAAATGGACAAGAAATAGCTGATCACAAAATAAAAGCAGTAAAAAATTTCCGTAGATCAATAAATGTACCAAAATTGAGAACTTTTTTGGGTATTGTGTCTTTTTTGTAGATTTTATATGAAAAAATTACAGGATTAGCAGCTCCTATGTATCTATTATTAAAAAAGGGTGTAGAATTTATAAAATGAAAATAAAAATAAAGAGTAATTCTGAAAACTCAAAAAAAATAAGATAACCGCACTGGTAATCGCAAAACCGGTAACTAACAAGCAATATTAATTATACAATAACGCATCAAAAGTAGCAATAGGCGCAGCGCTATACCAATAACAAATCTATGGAGAGCTTAAATCAATTACATATGCTATTAGGAAGCTTATTCCTGCTGAAATTAGAATAGTAAAACCGACAGAGAAGCGCTGGCTGTTATATATGGATTTGACAAGTTTTTTTAATTTTTTCAAAGAGCAAAGAACACTTTATACACAGAACAGAGAGCCATTGTGACTTCACTAAAAATTATAATTTTTCATAATAGAGTTTCCAGATAGAATTCAAAGCTTCAAGGATATGATTTTGAGGTTAGAATTATAAAGGGTTAAATAATTGGTATTTTGGAACTTTATCTAGATTTTTTTCTACAGGTACTGAAGCTCTTTTAAAATTTAAAAGTCAAAAAATTATTTCCAGGAAAATTTTAGATATTAAATTAGTGAATATAGCTGATGTACTTCAAAACCCGTGCATTTATTATGATAAGTGGAAGAAATCGTTAGAAAACTAATAAATAATGACTAAAAATGGTTTAAGTGGTTTAAATAATCACGAGTTACTATTTCCCTCAAATATTGAAATAATAAAATTGAAAAATGAAGACACCGAGATTAGATTGATACTTGAATGGATTAATAAGAAAAAAAAAGCATGGTAAATCGAAGATTATTATTAGAAGCGATCGTCGTATTTAAAATTCTCAAGGATATTAAATTAATTTTTTAGTACTAAAAGCGCTAAAAATGATTTTTATGTATAACAATTATTTTGAAAACAGGTAATTTAAAGAACTTGGTAGTGGTTTGAAATTAATTTATTAAAAAGAGGATGATTTTTCTCATGTTTTGGAAAAAGGGGCGCCTTTAAATAGGGCGGAAACTAGGGTAAGACCCTGAAAAGTAGACGTTGTTTTTCCTTATTCCAAAAAGATGTAAGTATAGTTATTCTATACTTACGAACAAAAACAAATTAGGAATTACACAGTTTACTTTTTAGGGCCAATCGGTTAATGGGTTAAAAATAGATAAAATAAACAATAAGAAATTAATAAGAAATTAATAAGAAATTAATAAGAAATTAGTAGATGTTAATAAGTGTTAAGGAATGGGTATTTTTAGCTTGGTAATTGATAACGAATAGGAAAATTCCTATTCGACTATAACTATCACGATATACCAATTATGTTTCACTTGAGCTTTAGAAAAAAAATAAAAGAAAGCTTTTATTGGAAGAAAAATTACCGTTATTTATTCGATTATATAAGCTCTTGCAAGAAATAACAGGTCTCTACGAATAGTACTGTACAGACACTTGGGAACCTACAGAAAATTCATGAAAAAATGCCTTTTGAATCTTCCAAATAGATCATTCTGTAACATTTCCTATTAAGAAGAATAGAAATAAATATATTTTGGTATATAAAGATATTTTTACTAAATTGGTAGAGATAATAGCTATCTCAAACATTGAATCAATCGCGACAGTAAACGCGATATACAATAGGTTAATTATAAGACGCAAAATATCAGAGAAAAAACTTTCGTATAACGGGAAATCATTTAAAGGCGACCCAATTTTAAAATTTTGAGAATTTTTTGATTTAAAACATTTATTGTTTATTCATACCCTCCGGAAACAAACGGGTTTGTCGAAAGGTTCAATATAACCATGAATGAAATGATTAAATGTAATAAAAATGATATTCAAACAATCTAGTATGAAATTAAAAACTAAATTCACTAGCTTACTCAAATTTTTTATAAGAATCTAAAAAATCTTTTCTTTTGAATTAATTTATGAGAGAAAGACTAAGCTACCAACAACAAATTAAAGGAGTTTAAAAAAAGAAGTTGATTTAATGGATTATGAATCCAACTTTAAATCATGGGTCATACATATTCGCTTAATAGCTACAGCAAATGAATCGATTTGAAAAATAAAAATGAAAGAGCTATGGGTTAAGAAACACAGAATAATTAATTATAAAGTTGGGGTTTTATATTTAGTTAAAAGAGAAAATATATCGGAAATAATACTAAGCAAAAGCTTGAGCTCGATTTTCGTGTGTCGAAATAAATTTAAAAAAAAATAATAAAATTTCGATATAGAGCTGAAATAAATATGAGAAAGTTTTTTGTAGATAGTATCGCAATTTATTATAAAGATAAAGGATTACTTATCGATGACCCCTTCGGAAGCCATCGAGAATTTAAGTAATGTGATATAATTATATAGCTTCTCATCAATAGTCAATACAGACGAAGATGTTACATAACTAACATATTCTATTAAAAATGGTTTATTATTTATTTATTATATCTCCTCCCCCTTAAATAAAAGCTCTCAAAAAATAATATAGCATTAATCATTTATTTTTATTAGTTTCATTTTACTGACTTATAAAAAAAATTTCAAATATAGTATATTTCCAAGTAAACACTTACCTTTAATGAATCCTGATCAATTAAAACTTATACTTTTCTCTTAGTTTTGGACCTATTTTTCAAGAAATTTCAAAATTAATTTTTATCTGCGCTTAAAAGTTTAATTGACCTCCATATTTCGTGAGTATTTATGACCTCATTCTTATGGTATTAGACAATATTTGAATCAACTAAAATTTAGTTCCATAGGAATAGCTCATATTTTTAGCTATATTATCTATAAAATTTTTTAAATATTGAATTTAGAAATGATTTTTAGAACTCAAATGCAATAAACCTGTGACTAGGGATATAATATTGATATAATTTCTGATTTTAGGGTTATTTAATTATATTTACACATTTTAATATAGAATTCCACTCCTCCACCCCATTTTCGCTAATTTTAGATTAACTATATTAAATGGAATAGAGTGACTAACAGTTCACATTGATTCTTTAGAATATAGGAATTATAAAACATAGTAACGCATTTTCAAAAATTCAATAGGTCTATTTTTCGCTTTTCTATTTTTTTCATAATTTTATTTTTATTTTATATTTTTTCATTTTATTTGTGTAAGCCAAAAAAAATAATTTATTAGATGTTTCATATAGTTCAGATCATTGTAATTTTGATCTTACAGTAAACCTGTCAATTTTGTACCTTGGATTTTTCTTGTACTATTATCATTATCCATAATGATTTTAATCCAATTCGTTGTTTTTTTTTTTTCATTTGAAGAGTTCTTAATCAGTTTTTGTGATATTTTTTTAGCTACTTACAATTTTTTAATACTATCATCTGTTGAATATTACCATTATTTATTTCTGTAAAAAAAGTTTTTTATTGTTTTTTCATTCCTACACTGAGCTCAGTTGGTATGATATTATTGCGTTTATTAATTGGAAATTTAAATGTTTGTGAAAAGCTTATTTTTTGTTTAATACTACCTCTTATAGGCAAATTGCTTATATTTGAGACATCAGTTAGTTCTAAATAAGTATTGTCAGTATCTGAATAATTATTGATTGTAAGATTTTTTATAGATTTCTTAGAATAGCTTTTTTGAGATAATATGATCTATTCGAGTATTATTTCCAAAAAATCCGATCATTGTGAATAAGCTGATATTTGGATAAAATTAAATCAATTTATTTTTCAACTTGAATTTTATAATTAATGGCTTGATTTTTTTCGATTCAACACATATTTTTCTTGATGATAATCAATAAGTATGTGGTTTTGATCAATATTAAAAACACCTAATATATTCATGGTATTTATGTACTCATTATTATTGTGAAAATCGATTATCTTTTTCAATAATAAATCAATTTATCTTTATCTTTTGAATTTGAATTTGTAAATGTAAACTTTTTATTAATATATGATCATTTAATATTGAATTATTATAGTTTTAAATTAAAATTCTTCCTTCAAAATAAATGAGTATTTTAAATTATTTTCTATATTTTTGTTTTTTTTTTAATACAGTTTTAATTATATTGTATTTTAAAATAAGTTTTAAATTTTAAATTGAAAAAAGAGGCGGGCATCGAAGAGTACTGTTAACTATTGTTAAGAGTTACTTTTACATCTGCTTCAATGGAAAACCAATGGGTTTTAATTTTGTTCCAGGTGTCTCTTTTCTTGGAGTATTTGAAGTTTCTGATTATTTTTTCCTTTAGTCCATTTATCCACCTAAATAAAATACCTTCAGCAGAGAGAATGTTACTTGTTAGTGCGGTTTCAGTTTTAACTCTGTAAATTTTCCATAAGGCTAGGCCATTCAGAATCTCTATATTAGGGACTTGTCTTAGAATGGCTCTATAAAAACCAAAAATTATATTTACAGTCATTCTATTGGACAATACATTATTTGTAGTGGAATTATTGGTAATAAACTGATCAATGAGCTTCCAGAATTTTTAGATCCTTCTGCACTCAAAATATATCTGTAGTATATTTTCTTTTCTAGCTTCACATTCTTTACACTCTTTTTATTGATCAAATTGACCTTTATTACAGGTTCTAAGCTTTTTTCCAGTTATTGGAGCATTTTAAAATAATAGAAAAATATGACTGGCGACTTTTGGCTCTAAATCTATTTCGTGAATCTTGAGCCAATTAAAAACCAATTATATACTACAAGACTTACTTATTTTATCCCATTTAGGCTGAAAAATTGGTTCTTTTCTGTTTTTAGAATCTATTATTTTCCATATCACTTATTGGCTGTTTATTGATCGAAAAGAATTTTGTTGGAAAATCAATCTTTGGAGAAAAGTTTTTATCAAACCATTTTATTTTCTTATTTAAAGTTACAGTGATATTTATTGGCTTATTGTTAACATTAATCGTATAAATTTAATCTAATCCGTTGTCCCATATTAACTCACATTTACTAATGAACTCTCCACAGTTAGTGACTCTATTGTTATTTAGCGATTTCAAATATTTTTTAGACAATTTTGCGTGGAATAATGTATTTATTTTTTTTGTACTAAACATTTTTATGTTTTCATATGGCCAGTTAATGATGTATTTCTTGTCTGTTATATACAAACCGCTGGCTATTTTTAAGGATTCTCTCCAAATTTGAGGAAGTTATCTTATATTTTTGATCTGATATTGATTGATCATTATATCTAACACGTTTTTGTTTCAGAGTATTTATTGGAAGAATTTTGAAAGGAATTTAGGGCCGATTCAGCCCATATTTTTTCTTTGTTGGTGATTAAATCATTATACCATTTCATTAATAAAGTTTTTGGTTGGGCTTCAACATTGAGGAGACCAAGGCCGCGATTTTTTTTATCAAATTCTATTTTTTCCATTTTTATCCTAACTTTTCTGTTGTTCAAATAAAATTATTAACAATTTTTTTAACAAATAGTATGAATTCTTTTTCAAATGGTAAAATATGGGCTGAGAACGATATTTTTGATAGAAAAAAGTTTTTGGACAATAATTTTTTCCCATTAATAGATAGTTTCCTATTTTTCCAGCTGTTTATTTTTTTTAAAAATGTCATTTGAAAGGGCGTCCTGATTTTCTTTGGTTGCTACCCCTGACGAATTAAAGAGAATATCTAAGAATTTAAATGATTCTTTTTGGGGAAAGTATTTATTTTTTAGTCATTTGTCATCAGGGGCTCCGAATTTAACATATATTGTTTTATCTGTATTAATTTTAGCATTTGAAGCAAGCGAATCGGGTTTGAGTGCTTTATTTACGCTATCTTATTCATTTCTATTGATGATTCCTACCAGAAAATCATCAGCTTATGCAAATACTTTTAAGCCTATATTTCTTACTGGGATTCCAGAGTTTTTTTTTTCTAACATGTAATATTAATGTTTCTACAATTAATTTGTATAGAAGAGGGGACAAGGGGTCGCCTTGACTTAGTCCTTGCTTGATTTTTATTGGTTCGGTCATTTCGCCATTTATTATTACTGATGTTGATCCAATGTACACGTTTTTTATTCTTTCTATAAATGATTGGCTAATGCCGAATTTTTTAAGGCATAAGAAAAGATAGTCCCAATCCACTCGGTTGTACGATTTTTCTTGGTCCAATAGTAACATTTATCCATTTGTGATTTCTGGGCTTATTTTACTGTTCTCGAGTAAGAAATTGGCAGAAACGATAGTGTCAAAAATTCTCCTACTTTTTATGAATCCTGATTGACTTTCATTTATCAGTTGTCTCATAAATTTTTGTAGCCGATTGGTGAGAATTTTTGTATAGATTTTTTCATCTGTATTAGATAAAGTAATTGGCCTATAGTTTTTTAAGCTTGCTAAATCGCTTTTTTTTGGAATAAGACATATTAATGATCCGCCAATATACTCGTTCCATTTTTTCATTTCCAATTTTTTATTATAAATTATTTTTAAGTATTTTTCTATTGGCTCTTTAAATCTTTTATAAAATTTGAAAGTGAACCCATCGGTCCTGGTGATTTTTTATTGGGAGAATTATCAATTGAGAATTATATTTCTTCTATTTCTATGTCTTTATCTAATATCAGCAGTTTCAATTGGATTTGGTCTTTTGTTTATATTTTGGGTTAGAAAATTTTGGCTATTTGCGTTGGTTTCCCAGTCTTTAAAAAGATTAGAATAAAAATCGTGGAAAATTCTGTTAATTTATAAGCTTATCAGTTATCATTTCTAAATTAATGTTATGTAATTTGTCTATTTTTTTTCTTTTGTTTTTTAAAGTCCAAAAAAATATTTGTTCGGCTTTTCGCCTTTTTCAGCCATATTGGACCGAGAACGGACAATTATACCATCAAATTGCTTCGTTTTTACAAATTTAATCTTTTTATTATTTGCTGTAGTTTCCTTATTGCATAATTGCATTTGTGTGGGGTTAATTTTACCATTTTTTATTGATGTATCATAAATTCCATTGGTTATTTCAAGAGATTCTATTTTCGGGTTGTTAAAAGTTATCTTTCCAAATTTAATAAGCAAGTTTTTGCAACGTGTTTTAATTAAGGCTCATTCTTCAATATTTGTGATTTATACGCCTAATATTTTAGACATTTCATTAGATATTTCGGGTTTTAAAAGTATACTTTTGTTATATTTTATATGTTTTTATTTAAGAAGGAGGAACCTAAAATATATGAAGGAAACTATGTTCTAATATAACAATACTTGTGATTACTAAAAGCTATATCAGTGGCTAGATACTTAATTAGGGATTAGCCAATTAATCCCTAACATTATCCCCTCTCTCCATGAGGGCGTTTTCATCTCTTGTTATATTTGGACGCATTCTTTTTATATGAGCTGTCGTTCTTGTTACTCTTCCTTTCTTGTTTATTTCTAATAAATAACTCACCTTTCCCAATTTTTTTACGATTTCATATGGACCGATATATATCGAGCTCAAACCTAGACTCAATTCTCTTCTGTCTTTCGACTGTCTTTTCAAAAATACCTTTTCACCGATTTCGTACGTATATAATTTATTATTTTTGTTGTACCGATTTTCCATATACTTTCTTTTTATTTCTAAATTTATTTCTGCTACCTTACTAATAAACCCTAATCTATCCCGGACTTTTCTTTCATAATCGTTTATTGAAATAGGTTCTAGATCGTCTGGAATTATCGGATCGCAAGGAAGTCTTGGCTCTCTTCGGTACAGTGCCATGAAAGGGGATATGCCCATCGAACTTTGAATCGCCGATCGATGTGCAAATGCCAACATGTGGATATCTAAATCCCA
>LSSN01000744.1:3299-23165 GCA_001970855.1 Smittium culicis | reverse complement strand
ATTTTGAATCAATGCTCTTGTTGCATGATAACATTTAAAAAAGACTGTTTTTATCAAAAATAAAATTATACAGAAAAAACAATAAATCAAATCAATAATATTTAATCTCGCATACTTTAGAAATTATGAATGGTAAAATAATTGTTACAATCGATAGTTGTATTTATGAACTTGTTTAAAAGTCACACTTTAAACCATTTTCAAAAGATTTATCTTGTATTCTTATTTTATTATTTTTTAGTTTTTTGAAAATTTATTTTATGTCGACAAAAGCTCTTAAAACTAATTCGAATTTTTTTTAAAAAAAAACATATATAACAGCTTATAAATTGTATATATACTTTCTTAAATAATAAAATTCCAGAATATACTTTCAACTGATATATTGAAAAATATAAAAGGTTGTTTATCAACCATATTGATTAGCCTGATCTAATAATTTATAGAAAACTGGACTTTATATCTGATTAATTTCTTAAAATTCAAGAAATAAACTTTCTTATTTTAAAAAATATCAAAATGAATATTTTAGCTATAAAAAGCTTTTTCATAATCTTAGTTATAAAATCAGTTTTATTTTATGAATAGTTTATACCTTCATAATTAATTTTCTTCGGCTTATGAATCATTTAAAAATTTTTGGCGTATATACATCTAAAATTTCAAAATGTAAAATCATTATTATTAGTCTTTTCAACCAATCGAGCTTGGATTACTCATTTTTACATTTTTGATCCCAGGCATCTTATATAAGATAGAATTTCTCTCTTTTTAAAAGCCTAGATGCTATTCGAAGTAACCCCATGTAATTGAATGATTTTTTTGCTCTTGCTTGATTGAAAAAAATATAAGCACTGCTATTTTACTGTTAGCTGGTGTAACATATCTTTTTCCTCTATCAATGAATACTTGATATTCATAGTAATTTATTAAAATATGAGTGTAAATATTAACCAAAGTATTTATCATAGAACAATCAAAGAAAGAAACATCTTAAATGCTATGAAATTGAATTACTTTTCGACTAGTATTGACAAAAAAGATATGAAAATAAATATATTCATGCATCAAAATAGACTAATTTTTTACTTTTAAAAAATATACTTGTATATAAGATTTACATGTGCATATCAATAATAGTATATATATAAAGAATTTTCTTTGATCTATATTCCATATTCAAATTTTGTATATTTAATTGATAAATCAATTGCATCCAGAAATTTTTAAATGTGACGAAAATTATTTCTATAAATAATTTATTAACGATCTACTAAATATTTAATCTGTAGCTGATACTAATTTACTGTTTTTTTATTGGATCCATGAATTTTTTTTTCTATACTCAGTCAAATAAATTTAAATAAAAAAAATCAGAATAATCTAAAGATGGTGATATATCTAGCTATCTTTATGCCATACTTTTTTCCTGTTCAAATGTAAGTTTACTAATATTGAATAGTATAAGTGTTAACATTGAAAAAATGTTGATGAGTTTACTTATTCCAAATTATATATAAATATATATATTATTTATTTCTGAATGTTTAAACAGGTATAATAATTAGTGGAGTTTAAATATTTTTATATTTTTTGATGTTTTTTATTCTTAGAGAAAAGGATATGATAAACTATTAGTTAACTACGATATTAAATTTAAAATTAAATCAAAAACTTTTTTATGCCTCGATTCGTTTTGCAAATACAGGCTATTCTAAAAAAAAGTTTTTTATTGTAAATAATATTGCGGAAAAGAATGAGAGAATGTATAGATACGGTTATGGAGAAATCAAAAGGTCACTTTCTAAATAACAAAAAATTCAATAAAGAAATTAGAATAAAGTGAATATTTTATACTTGCACGATTTACTAAAGCTGGAATTTGAGCTTTAATCGATTACTTAAATTAATGTTAGTTATAATTTATTAATTTTTAACCCTTTCTCTTCCAAATCTCTTTGAAATTATGGCTTTAATGATTCGTCAGAAATATATAATTATATTTATTATTTGCTACTATTATACAACAGGCCAGTAATTAAATAAGCATCGGGACTGTATTATTTAAATTGTATATAGCTGGCTATATTTAGTATATCAAAAACAAACTACCGTCTGGGAAAGGGTAAAGGCATTCTAGGCCATGAAAAAAACCAATAGCTAATGTATTTCTGTTGAATAGGCACTGGACGTGATTATAAATCGATTTTAGTAGTATTAAAGTGGGGTATATTTATTTCGCATCAGTTTTATCTTATGATTATTATCAATTAGCCGATAATTAGGTTCTGAAAACAAAGTTTGGTTATCAAGTCAAGGTCACTTTTCCTATTACTTTTATTTTTTGCTCAAGAGTCATGGCCTTACTTTGTGCGAAAGAGCTGTGATTTATTCATCAGGCTTACAAGTAATTACTCTTTGAAGTGTAAACAAAAGTAGCCAGTGGGTTTAATCCAAAACGAGTGATAGCAAAAATAAAATAAAATTCTTTTGTTGTTTTTTTTTTTTGAGAATTAATACAGTTAATTGGAAGATAATTTGGTGTTTCATCTCTTTCCTGTTTTAGTCGCATTTACTCGATTTAATTTCGCTGCATTTGAATTTTTGGCTAGAAACTACTCTCAAACTATATTCTAAATTCGTTTAAACTCTATCTTTATATAAAAAGTATTGATATTTATAATTTTTAATTTGACCTATATCTACATCGATACTATATAATAATCTCTCTTTCTATACACATACTCTAATTTCTTTTTCTGTCCCAATCTCTATGAACTACTGCAAGGTAACCATTCTTAATCACACAAGTCTAATATTCTTAATTTAAATAATATCTCTAACTGTCACTTAACACACTCTCACAGTGCGATAGCGCTCAAGATTTACAAGAGAAGCTGCTCCCTTTGATTGCCACTCTTCAAAAAGATGAGAATGAAGATACCTGGCTTCAATTGGAAACTGCATTTAAAAACTTTTCTTCGTTAGTAAACTCTGGTGCCTGTAAATACCCATTAACTTTTAATAAAGTTAAAGAAATTAGTCAAACTATATGCCGCTCCATCCAGACAGAAAGAACCCGCCTTAGTGGTGCGGCCTTGGAGTTTTTAGAAGCCCTATCTAAAAATTCAACTACAGAGCTCCAATCCATCTCCAACCTATTCGTCAACGATATAATCAAGATTTGTGCTAGAACTAATAAAATTTTTACAACTCGCGCCATTCGCTGTCTAGAAACATTTGTTATTTTCTCAAGATGCTTTGATCTCATCCCTTTGATTTGTGATTACGCTGCAAAAGATCAAAGTAAAATTCTTCGCAAAAACATCTCAAAAGTTTTATTAACAATTGTTGAAAATATCGCCATTAATGCTAATCTTGAAATAAAGCTCAAAGAAGAAGCTGATATCAAAACTTACTTTGAAACTATTAATACTGCTATTTCTTTAATTGCTGTAGATGCTGATGTTGATGTTAGAACAAATGCCAAAAGCATTTTCAGCACTTATGTTAAAAGATTTCCTGATAATAAAGATGACTTGATTTCTAAATTGGATCCGATCGCCAAGAAATATCTCAAAATTTCTGATTCCTCTTCTTCTTCCAATTCAATTAAAAGTTTCCTAAAACCAAACTTGAACTCATCCGGTATTCCAAATAGACCTCCAAGACCTGTAAGAAGCTTCTTAAACTCTTTAAACAATAACCAAAAAGCTCCTGCAAATGCAATAACCTCAAATCAGATCAAAAATGGAAATCTAAACCAAAATACATCCATTATATCCCCTAATGAAGAACCGACTTACAAGCCTCAACCTGTCAGAAGAGTAGCTTCAAACAACCCTGACAATAACTTTGACAATAAAATTTCTGGATTTCCTGATTCTAGACCTAATCTTGCTTCTTCTCGAAATGAAATAAACTCCGTTAGACCAATCCCTTCTCATTCTTCATTGGTATCCGAATCAGGTTCGACTGAATCCAATATCCAGTCCTTAGCTACTAATTCTTCTGCAACTAATCTCAACAACAATGGTAATTTACCGAGATCCTCTCTTGTAGAAAGACCCAATTCTGACATTTCTTCAGAAATTAAAGAAATATCTATATCTGCCAACACCGAAAAAACCAACGATTCTTCAGGCCCTGATACAAGTCAAATATCGCCTAGTCTCAACAATAATAAAAATAATTCGTTTTTTGAGCACGCCCCTGTAGTGTCACTTTCAAAAGAGACACTTGTTAATACCGCACAATCAGGGCTGCTACCTTTCACCGCGGTTCAAAAAACTTCCAGCTCTTCTGGAATTAAAGAATCTGTCATTATGTCTAGAAAAAGATCGTTGGACGAATCAGAAATCAACGATTCTAATCCAAACTTGAAAAATTTTAAGCTTTTCACCGGAAAAGTTCACAGTGTTAAAGCAAGAAAACTTCCTATTTTCGGTAGATCTTTACAGCCAGTTTACATTAGCCCAAAAGCTCAGAAAGTATTGCCAAAAAAACTTGCACCATTCATCAAAAGGAACGAACCTGAAACTGAAAAAGCTAAAGCTAAAATGAGATCTAGAGAAATCCGTAGACTTACCATTATCAAGGCCAGACAATTATCAGGATTACCGATAAATAAAACCACAATGACTGGGCTAGTTTTAAATTCTCACAGAGACTCTATTCCACCAGGGTTTAATATAAACTCCCCTAGGGTTTTACAAAAAAAGCCTCTTCCTTCTAGACGAATTGATAAACCTCTATCTAGAACTATTCCACTGACAGAAAAATCAAAATATGCAAAAAAAAACATTGATTCTAAAGTACCAAGCTATCTCCGCCCCACTGCGTCTTCGATAGGGAAAAACAAAGAATCTAAAACTTATAATTCAATTTCTAAAAAGGCTTCATTATCCAAACTTAAAAAAACCGATTATCCCCAAATTATTAGCAATGATTCTAATTTTGCCAATAAATCAAAAGCTTCATTATCACCATCCTCTAAACTTGAATCTAGTGCTAAGCTTGTACCACTGACATTAAATCCAAGCTCAAGCACTGATGCTAGTGATGATTTTACCAAAATAAAAACCTCTGACCATGAAACAAGTAAAGAGCCTAGCCATTCTATCGAAGAAAAGGCTATAACAAAAATTGAGATTCCTACAAGTTATTCGCCTGCCAATAAAGCATTTGCTAATAGACCAACTAACTCTTTCATTGATGAAATCTCATTAAGTTCTACAAAAATTCATAAACAAACTCTTATAAACGACTCTGACAAAAACAATAAAGCCGAAAATCCATCTAAAAATACTTCTCCATCATTAGGCTCCAACCAAAATAAAAAAGTTGTTGATGTAACTCTAGAAGTCGAAAAAAAACAAATGTCACCCACACTTGCCTCTTTAACAAAAACACAAATAGATCAAAGTTATCCAGAAAAATCAATAGAGGAAATAATAAGCTCAAGCAGTCAAAATGATACCAGCACTCAAACGAATAATTCCAGAATCCAGATAAACTTGGAGAAAAATGTAGCCCAATCCCAAACTGATCAAACACCAGAGCTTCCAAATACAGAAGCTACTAAATATCAAAAATCAGACTTTATTACCGTTAATACCAATATGAATAACGAAAATGAAAACCTTCTTCCTTCAACAGTTGACATGAGCGTTCTGTAGCACTATTAAATATAAGCGAATTTGTCTCGCTTTATGGATTTATTATTGTTTAATATCAACCTCTACTTGACCTTTTATATTATTTTAGCGCGAAAAGTATATATTGTCTACACTAAAAATAAAGTTTTCTATACTTATTGTTCTTTACAGTATAAATTTATCTATATTTCTATAGTAAAATGATTAAGGCAAATTCTGATTTTTTTATTTATTTATGCAAAAAAAAAATATATATATATTCTTTGATGGCATATTTTAAAATATTTATCGCCTTTGTTTCAAATTTTACAAAAACTGAAGCAAAATATATTTTTATTTTGCTTGATTGGTTGTTTAAACACGAATAAAAAAAATATCTATTTTTTAAATAAAAAGTTGGTCAAAATTTTTAATTTCGTCTCGATCTCTTACACCACCTTATCAGCTTCATACTTTCTTTACAAGGCTTTATTCAATATTGTAAACCAGTTTACTTTCTATTGTATCAATCTCGAAATGCGAATGAAATACAAAATTTTGGTTTTTTCCAGCTATAAAAAACTGTTTTGCAGCGCAAGCGCAGTGTAGGCTTAAAATCTTTTTATGCTCCGCCAGTCCCAAACGAGCTTTCTGGCTAGCTTCATCCGAGATCAATAGAATTTGAAAACACAAATTTAGTTTCTTTGTGGGTCGAAGCTAGTGTAAACTGGACAATCGTTTTATTCCATACTCTGTACTACATGTCGCAGTCTAGTAGTATGTGCCCCGCTGTCTATGACGTTTTGAGTTTGCAGCAGAACCAAAAAATTTTATTTTTTTTTAAATGATTTTTGCATTTTCTACGCGCTAGATATCCACTAGCTTCTCATTATAATTTTTCCAATGTCTATGAGGCCCTGTCTCTGATCTGGTTATAGTGCCTACATATTGATCCAGTTACCTTTGCTTTTTATTTTTTGGCTAATAGCCCAATGTTGGATTTTGGTTTTTTTACTATTTAATTTTCTGAAATCCAATGAAGTCCCTGTTATTCCTAAATTATTTTTCGGATTATACCTGTAAATCAATCTTGAGCTAACAGTCACTAAGGTGAATTTTTGTTCCTTGGTTAGATTACTATTAAGATCAGCGATCCATTTTTTGCACCCTGATCACTTGATATTGCCTTGCTCTCTATATAACACTTGTGGAGAAACAAATAGGTAATTCCCAGCTCCTCAAGAGCTCTTTTGATAACTGAGTTTCCCCCTAAACTTTGCAAATATTCTTAATTTATGTTTCAACTCGGTTTGGTTTTGGCAGCATCTGGTTTCACTTTTCCCAAATTTCTCGCCTAGATAATATCCAATTGACAGCAAAACACAATTGAAGATTTTTTGTTTTTAGCTTAGACATTATATTTGAGCGCTTAAGGAGCTAATTGCTGATTACGAGGCTTTCATAGCCTTAATTTTAATGTACTATCCATACTTCATTTGTGATTCATGATATACCGCAAATAGATGTACTGGTTTATGGAGCAAAAATTTTGGAGCTGAATTATATTATCGGCTGTTTAATCGCAATTGATGGTCATGATCACACAATATGAGGAATTAACAGGCATTTCCGAGCGTCTTAAAATAGAGTGAATTCATTCAATTATATTTTTAATTTTCGGCTTAATCTGTAAGAATGACGGGATAATCAATAAAGTGTACCCCTAAAATATTTCATGCTATACCAGGGACTTTGATGCCTATTAAATTTTTAAAATATCTCCGATAAAAATTTCAAACAGTATGAGATTTTCTAGGAATTCACCCATACCCGTAAGAGATATTCCGAAATATTAATATATTATTTCCAATATTATCAGCTATTTTTGGCCCATAGTATAGATTATTTGCCAAAATTAGGACTTTTAAAACTAAAACGAATGGTCTAGTTTTTTATATCAGTGCATGTATTTAATTCAATCTTAAAATATGCAATAAACAACATAGCAGTTCTTTTTTTTTTTGGTTTTTTATATTTTGAACCTTGAAAATTTCATATAGTGTGGTTGCATAGGTATTATATTCTTCATAAATGCCAGGACCTTCCTGTTTTTTGGATATTGGTTATTATTTTTGATCAATATAATAAACTTCGGAGGTTACAAACTTTCCAGAAATTTTATTTGTGTTATTTTGAGAAATATTACCCTAAAATTGTCAGGGTATCACATATCTAACTTCTTGAGGTCCGATACTGCTATACTTATAGTTATATATCTAGGTATAATCCCGGTGTTATGCATTTTCCTAGTAACTTTATGGGTAATTATTGTGAGATCGGATTTGGGTGATTTATCATCCAATATCACAGATAATATCTCGCTTGGAATCTCATCAAACTACTTAGTTTTACAACATTTTCTAGCCATTATGACGAGTTTCCACACCATAAAATTTAGCCCTGGCCCTCAGTAACAATTAAATTTCAAATTTATGAATACCGCTATTTTAAAAAATTACTTTTGATAAATAAACGAAGAATATTATACCTAATTCTAACCTTATAATGTTTTCATCTATTAGAATTAATAAAATCAATATCTGGGCTATTCGAAACAACATTGAAAGCGTTCCCTGTGCGTAATTATGGCGGATGTTATAATTTTTTTGAGGTTTTTTAATTAAAATTTGTCACCAAGCTTGGGCAGTTAAAATATAATTGAAATAATTAAATTTTTTCTAGAGACCAAACTTTTACAAAAATTTAGCTCATGGAAAAATAAACAAATTGGTATTTTTTTTCCTCCTCAGATAGTTTATAAAACATAATTTTAATAATATACAAATGACTATTAAAAAATATTTAAAAAGCAAAAAAAACTAATAAAATAATATTTCAACTGAACCCACTCCTCCGCTCTAGCAGCTCCATACCCACTGATATTTGGTTCTAGAAGGATTGCGAATCGCTTATACTTTGCAGTATAAGTTTCTGGGCACGCGTATGCCGTTCAAAAATTTGGCAGTTTCCAGCTCAAAATTTTGATCAGTTGTGTCAGCTCAAAGCTGGCTCAAAGATTGTTTAGGCCCCCCCCCCCCAAGGAGTTTGTCAACTAGATCCAACCGGCTGCAGCTCAGAAGTATGTGGTCGACCATCTCAGGCACACACACGTTGCAGCAGGGGCAAAAATTTTTGAATTTTTGGTCGACGATTTTCATGTTCGACAGGCTCTGGGCAGACCGTAATGTGACCATACGCATTTTCCCAATTTCCTGAAGGTCCAGCTCTAGGTCCGGATACATTGCTTGAAGGTCAACCCAGTTGCCTTTTTTTCCGATTTTCTGATCCACCGTCCACTGGTGGATGACAGACCGGTTATTTCGTCGTTTCCGGTCAACTATCGTGATGATAGTCTGACCGTTTGAATCTTGAGAGCATAATTTTTTGAACCAACAGGCGCTCCCGGTCGCCCAGGTGGTCATACGGGCCTTCATAGGTGTCTTGATGAGGTCGGCGATCCATGTTTTTATGGTCGGCCACTTATGGTATGCACGCTCACGGGCTGTGCTGGTGCGCATGAACACTGAGGTTATGCCTAGTGCATCTCTGATACGCTCCATGGCCGCTGATTTTCCGACATTGGCAACCATTCGGATTGCCTTGTCGATTCCCATCTGTATAAGCTTGCATCTGGCTTCGCTCATGCCAAATGTCTCCCCACCGTAGCACCTAATCGGCATCAGCACCGAATTGATGAACTTTATTTTTAGCGCTGTGAGCACATCAGATCGTCTCAGGAAGCTGTAGGCAGCGTATACAGCCTTCATGACCTTATTTTTGTTGTTCTTGATCTTCCCAGATACATCCCACTTGCTATTCATAATATAGCCCAAGTAGGTGTACTGGTCGGTGGAGTCGACTTTTTGGCCCTGCAGGGTCATATCAGTAGTCAACTCCCCGCTTATCGTCATTATCCCGCACTTGGAGGCATTCACAGCCATTTCCCAAGTGTCAGACCATTCGATTATGGTTTTCAATGCGATTTGTAAATAGGCTGATAATTCGGCCAATAGCACGCCATCATCAGCAAACAGTAGTCCAGGTATGCGTGAGGTGAGCCCAGGCACCCGCACACCTCTTACACCCTTGAATATATCGTTGATGTAGAAATCGAAGAGTATCGGCGAGGCTGGGCACCCTTGCCGCACTCCAATCAAATTCGTTAAATTCGGCGATTTGCGTACTTTTTTTTCCGATTTGGCTAATTAAAACCGTGCACCAAACTTGGGCACTTACAATTTAATTGCAAAAGTTAAACTTTGTCTAAAGATACCAAACTTGTACCAAAATGTAGCTCTTAGCAAGGTCAACAAAGTTGAATTAAAAATTTAATGTCGATAGACTACGCACTCGATGGATATAGCCAATTTTATTTAAAAGATACGTAAAAAAGTGATTAGTAGATAAAAATAAAAAATTTAGATTATCTAATTCTATTGGCTCGCTTAAGAAAAAAATTATATATGAGAATTAAATCAGTATATTCCACAAAATATTTTGAAAATTGATCAAATTCATTTGCTATTCTATGATTTACTTTTATTATTGAAAGCTGAAACATTTTTGGTTAACTCGTTACTATAATTTTTAATTGATTTACTTTTTATTTTTTTAAATAAAGTTTAAAAAATTAAAACTATTGAAAAAAATTAGATTGTAATTTAATTAATAAAATTTTATATAAAATAATGCTATGAAAAATAAGATTGATTTTATTAGATTGAATTAAGAATATTGTAATAAATAGCGCAAATTATTTTTATAAAATTTAGCATTCAACATTTATACACTGGCATTTAATGGAACTGTAGTTAGCCTCTCCTTTAAATGGTGCTAGATATAGCTGGGTTATAATATTTTTGTTTTTTCTGGTTCTAAATTTAAGGGCTCCGTCAACATAAAAGCTAAGTGTTTGTTCTGTCAAGTTAATCGATATAAATCTTGATGCACGCTTACTGAATGAAGATCTTCTTGAAGGGGCTATAAATTTTTTCCCTGAGAAATTATTATAGGTGCCAGAGATGTATCCGATTAAAGTTTCTGTTAATCCAACCGAGCTATAATAGCCCTCTTGGTCAGAAAAAGCTACAAAAGTATCATAGTCAGATTGTGCTAAAAAATCTAGTTGAAAATCTTGACCCAGGAAAATGCAATATAATTGGGTTATCTAAATCATACATCTTGTTTCTTGAAGATGAAGTGATTGAAATGTCAGAATACTGATAAAAATTTTCCCATTCACTGGTGTTAGATGAACTTTCACTATTCAATTCAGATGAAGACTCGGCGCTTGATGATTCTGAGTTACTTGATGACTCGGTTTCCTTTGGTGGCTCTTCAACGTCTCTCTTTTCCCCAGTGATCTTTTGGATAGCTATATCTTTAACTAGTGTTGTTCCTTCAGTTGAGAATAGAAGTAATTCTTTTGGTACGCCAACAGATTCAAAAATAAAATCAATATGAGCAAAAGCATGTTCGAAATAATGAACTGAGTTTAATGAGTTGCAAATATCTTCATTGCCATCTGCTGTAAAATATCCAGTCTAAACACCTACTAGAGGGCTATCGTCTAAACATAATATCGAAAGAGGTCCTCCAATATCTTCATTGCATGGGCTTGAATCTTCTCTTGGCTCAACACAAACTACTTCATCATCATTTCCTGTCTAGTTTGAGTTAGCTGCAGCGCAATATGGTTTAGACGAAATCAATAGATCAACCTTTTGTCGTTGGTTTAAAGGGCGGAGGCGTCTGGCTCCTCGGGATGCAAGGGATGTAGGAGTTTCTTCAATTATAGTATCATCACATATTTTAGCAAAAGAAGTAACATAACTTAGGACTGGCTCTTTCAATTCAAGTATTGTTATATTTCCTGTAGAATTGATGATATTTGTATAGCAGGGGTGTAAAATATACGATTCAACGTTAAAGTCATTATTAGTAAAATCTCTTGCATTAAA
Organism: Smittium culicis; assembly: GCA_001970855.1. Taxonomy (NCBI): domain Eukaryota; kingdom Fungi; phylum Kickxellomycota; class Harpellomycetes; order Harpellales; family Legeriomycetaceae; genus Smittium; species Smittium culicis. Next base: position 11,509 of record LSSN01000744.1, on the reverse strand, counting down.
ATCCATTGCTCTACTACAATACTGCTAGGTGGTTCCGGTGTTGACGAGTCTATGAACAGACAATCAGCAGAGGTAAGAATATGTTTGCTATTTATAAAAGATCCACCACAGTAGCCGGTAGGGAAATTATCAACATAAACTTGAATGAAGCTGAAATATGGGAATTCAGTAGAGTTAAAAGAATCTCTGTTAACTATTCTTTTAAAAAGAAGGTCGATTTCAGGAATTCTGACCGATAATGCTAATGATATCAATATCGAAATAGCAGATATTTTCATAATCATTTTAGAATTACACTACAATTAAAAAAAAACAAGATTGAGATGACTTGTGATTTGACTTGATTTGATTTTCATAATTATATAGAGTAATACTAACCTTTTTATAGATTTTTTTATTTTGGTTATAAAATATTAATTTATTGACAAAAAAAGCTATAAATTATAATTTTTATTTCTAATAAAAATTATTAGTAATGCCATTTATTTTTAATATATGGGAGATTATTTCAAGGAGCGGAACTCTTTAATTTTTAATTTTATTACTTATCAGTTCTATTTTTATTTTTAAACCTTTATAAAAAATATCATTATGAATAACCTAATATAAAAAATACCTTTACATAATCTAAATAAGCAAATATAATTTATTGCATAAAAAGTTCCGCTTCCCCAAGAATATCCCATATTTTAGAGCATAAAATGGAATAAATAATTAGGAGAAACTGATTCTTTCAGTACAGTCTAGGTAATCTCTGTCACAATTCCAGTTATTAATAACATATCAGAGATTCTTAGGATGAGAGGAACTTTTTTTCTATAGATTTTTGTTTAATAGTAATAACTGTGTGGAATTATTAACTAAAATAATAGATCTTTTTGATAAAATATACTTACTGGATTTAAAATTCAAATAAAATTTGTAGTGAGAGAAAATTTTAATAGAAAATGTTCCTCTTCTCAATGAAGTCTCGTATATATCCCAATCGCTATGAAATTTATTGCAGGAGAGTCAGGTCGATCAGTTCCACATTTGGGTAGAAGTACATTATTTATTAATGCTTGTAGATTTAAGCTCTGGCTAGGAGCTCAATGATCTTGAGAAATTTAGTTTTTTTGGATTGGGCTTAACATCATAGTCGCTTGTAACTTTAGCTATATATTCTACTTGAAGCAAAAACTCGGATGATACTTCGATTATCAGCTATATCTCAATTTTATTAGGTACTCAGCCAGTAGATCAACATAGGAATTATTATGTATTAGAATATTAGTTTTTTTATGCCTTGAACCAACTTGACTATTTTTTTTAGTTTACTTAACCGCATATTTTCTTTTATTGTTATCGTACCAATAAAATTTCATAACTAAAAAAGTCATTTTATAGTGTGAAGTGTTACAGTGCATATAATTTAATTTTAACCCTTTCCCGTCCAAAACTCTTATAAAAATCGAATTTATTTTTTCATTTATGATTTATAAGCAGCTTTATTATTTTTCTGTTTTTAAATATATACCATTAATTCTATAGGCCTTGGAATTATAATATTTTTTTTAAATCATTGGCTAAATTTGGCAGGTTAAAAATTGCCTACCGCCCACGAAAGTGTTAAGATAGGAAATACACCGGTAATATTTTTTTTTGTTTTTGGTACATAAATTTTTAAAGGCTATATTCTTATACGAATATACCTAGTTAATCTAATATTTAAACCTATAAATAAAGTTATAATAATATATATTATTAAGATAAAAGCTTCCCTAAACGCTAGTAATTATGGAAAATGTATAATCATCTAGCTTTAAAAAATCTTTTAAGAACTCGAGGAAAATTGAAAATTTTTCTAAACTTTTAATAATTGTATAGATGTTTTATTACACTAGAATGCAATAGTAATTTAAGCTTGCTTTATTTAACACCTCTAATTCAAGTGAAAAAAAAATCCAGAATATAAAAAAAACATGTTATGATTATTCTAAACAAAGCTATGCAAGTTTTGTCAATGAATAAAAAATAATAAAAAAAATAATAAAAAAAATAATTCAAATTAAATTTAAATTTGCAAAAAAAAAAAAAATTCGGTATCCAATTTTTTTGGTAATTAGTATGCTTAATTAGTGATGTAAGTTATTTTTTGAATTCATTAAGTATTTAGCTACATTAGTTATTCGCACTGTTTTTATTATTATAAATTTTTTGCGATTTTAGGGAAATGGATTGTAATTTTATAGTAAACTTTTTGTTGCTAGATTTATCGTTATTTAAAAAAATTAAATAAAAGAAATGATATAACATGAACGGCAGTATCCGTTTATAAGGTATGAATTCGTACTTTTATTTCTTTAATTCCCAACTAAAAGGTGCTTTTCAAATTCAAAAGCAACTTTTGCAATATTGCTCGAGAAGTGTATAAAAATGAAATTGCATTTTGCAAAATTGCTTGGGCAAAATTATGTAATTTAAAAGAAAAAAAATTTTGAAACGCGAAGTGAAAAATATTTTTGTAAAGTTGTTTTGGTGTTGTAAAAAATATATTACAGCTTAGGAAAATAGAACTCAAAACCCTGCATTTAATTTTTAACCATAGAAAAACAATAAATAGGATGATAGAAGCATAAAATCAAGATTTTAATTTTTCTAAAATTTTTATTTTGCATTTGTCAAAAATCCATATAAAAACCGATTTTTAACTCATTAATTATTTGTAATCAAGTTAGTTATTTGCTGAAATTTTACAATTTAGCTTATTTCTCAAGGACTCGGAAATAATTTGTATTAATTAAACACAGTTGGCTATACATGGTAGGTCAAAAATAGCCTATCGCTCGTAAGAGGGCTAATATACTATTTACTTAAAAAATATACCAAATGAAAATTAAATCAATAGATATAAATATAACTTCTATTCTAACAAGAATTGGGAAAAATCTTTTATATACTAAAAATATCTTGAAATATATCGAGATAATATTTTGCAATATGAAGGAAATATCTAGTATAAGTTTAAAATCGTCAATAATTTTACTAAAAAAAAAATTTAAAAACAAATATTATTGCTCTAAGAATAATTTAATTATATTTTACATCAATATATCGAATTTAAATCTTTATTTGGGGCTAGATGTAGCGAGTTTCATAGGCTATAAATCACATTTTGATCTAATATAGTTGAAAAAAAATTTTACATTTTCTCAACGTACTACCTTTGTAAAAAATCGGCATTAAAACACCTAACCTGTTAATATTAGTAATCAAATAACAGTAAAAATAGTTACTAAATTCAAAGAATGTATTATAGGTTAAGCTGTAAAATTTATGAATGTTATCAGCGTTTATTAGAATAAAAATTGACCTTTGTTATAAAATCAATAAATAGATATACATAATGTAGATTAGATTTTAAACATGCTCCAATTTAGATAAATACTTTATCTGTGATTTAAGCTAAAAGATATTATAAAAGGCTGCGTCTTCACCGAAGAATTCTTTGAAGTTTCCGCTTGTTTGTGGATTGATTTCTTTTTTTTTTATTATTTTAATTGAATTTGTAGTTTGCTGATAGCGGTTTGTTTAATAATATGAATTTGTTGTTTTTAGAGATTTAATGATATAGATAAATTCCAAGAAAATGGGTTGTAAATTTTTTTTTAGTTTTGTTATTTTATGATGGTTTAGTTTAGCTTTAATAGATTTTTATTTAATAAAAAAAAACAAATTTAAAAATTTAATAAAGATTTTTATTATTGTTATAATTGACCAAAAAATAAATTAATATGTAAGAAAACGCTAAATTCTTCTGTTTATTATTTTTTTTTTTTTTCAAATGAGTATTTTTAGATGCTCTTTCGTTGAAGATTTGGTCACTGCATTTATAGTATTCCTTCATTTTTTTTTGTGGATAATGTTCTGGTCTTGATTGTAGTTAAGTTGTCCTACAAAGATCACATTTTTTTAAATAATTCTAGTGTTAACAATAATTGAGTTTAATATTTGTTTTTTGGTGACTTCTTATCTCTGAATTGACGTTTCATTATCTTTATTTTTATAATTAATGACTTTCTTTTCGATTAAACTCTTCGTTTTACTTTTTTTTATAATTAATTACTTTCCTTTCGATTTAACTTTACTCTTATTATATTCGCTGCTTAAACGTTTTTTATCGGTGCTTATTGCTAAAAAGACTCTTTTACAAGGATATTTTTCATAAAGCAGAAGAAACCAAAAGTATAGAATCTGACGAGAAAGGTAATTATTCATCAGATTCTCCACTTGTAAATATATATAAATAGCCTCACAAGCATTTAGAATAATGATTAGCTAACGCTACATTTCTATGTTTAGCAAAAATGATATAAAAGAATATTTTAAAATAATATCACAGATTATTATGATGAAAAAGGAAATAATAATTCTTCTAAAGGTATGAAATGTAAATTTTAATTTCAATATAAACTCAAAGACATTTTTTTTTTAGAAGGTTTGGTATAATATTTTCTGATTATAATATAAATCTCTATAACACCGAAATTTCAATTCATTGAATTATATTAATTATATCTAACTTTCTATATAAATAGTTAACAACCTAAAAATTTAATACTACGAAAAGAAAATCATTTCTACTTATTCATATTTTATTCCTATAGAAGTCTTACTTTCTATTATTTTTGCATAGGATGACCTAAATATTAGCAAATAAATTCAAGAAAAAAAAAAAAAATTAAAAACCAGCTTTCCAATTGGTATAAATGTGGTGAATTTTTTATTTCGTTTTCTCTTCTATCTTATAAACTTAATTTTCATAAGAATTAGTAACTAACTCTTAGTGTATTTGAATACATAATTTTTGAAATATTTCCTCATTCTTACCTAGGCTGCAAATAGCTTAAATTTGATTTTGAATAATTATTAACACGAGTATATTTAATTATTTTTGCTAAGATTATTTATCTAAGCTTTGAAAATTAAATAAATTATAAATAAGAATTTAATATAAAATTATTATTTTTTTTTAATTTGCATAGTTTGGTGAATGAATAGATGTTTTCAATTCTGAGTGTGTATAAGTATTTTAATATTTTCATTTTATCGCTTGAAAGAATTCCACGATGATCTTTCTTTTGGTATATAATTCAAAATTATCTTTAGATATCCAGGTGCTCAACAAGAAGAGGGATATATTTTGATTATTATTTTAAAATTTTTTTGTTTCTTGTACAAACTAGTCTTTTTTTAGTTAACACAGCACATAGCTCCTGTATTTTTATCGTACCAATAATCCTACGATTTATATTTTCCTATCCAAACCTCTTAAAAAAGTAACGTTGATTTGAGTATGGTTTTTAAGTTTGAGCATTTTTTTATAACTTTATATGAAATACAATTAAATGACTAATATTGGAATTTAATTAGTTATTCTGAACTTATTAGAATATAATTTTATGAAAAAGAATAGTCTACCGCCAAATAAAGGGTTAAAATTTATACACAAAACCTCAATGTTGAAGATTAAGTGAAATGTTGATATTACTCAAAATGGTCTAAATAGCAATTAAAATGTTTCCATTGACTAAAAAGTTTTATTTTTTACTAGTTTTATAAAGGCTAACTAATGTAATTATAGTCAAATTGTTGTTATACCTAATTAAAATCAATTATATTTAAAAAGAAAAATGATTTTATTAAATAAAACATGAATAAAAAATTAAAAAAGAAATTAAATACAACTAAAACGAGCTCTTTTTATTTAATTGAAATTATTAGCCTTAATCCAAAATAGAGAATTTTTCTATACTGTGCTGTGTGTTATAAAAATTAAAAAACTCTTATAGATTAATCCAAGATTAGTAATATTTTCATTCTACCTTGTCAAAAATTATGTAAAACCAATTTAAATTGTTTCAAATATCTATTAAAAAAAATTTTTTTTTGGGTTTAATCTGAATGGGCTATACTATAAAATTCAGAATATTTGGAATTTGTTTTTTTTTGAAAAATTGTACTGAAAAAAATAAATAAATGATAAAAGTATATATTGTATTACTGTATTATTGTACTAGTATTTAAAAATATATACTTCCTGCGAAGAAATATACTTAAAATATTTATTATGTAATAAAAAAAAGTTGTGTGAAAGGCTCATACAATTATCAATATATTTATAATGGAAAAAATAAATATAAATATGATAATTTAAGCATAATTAAAAAAAATATAAATAAGCATATGGGAATTTAATGTATTCTGAAAACAGCGAAATAGATCTTATAATAGGAAAATATTTAACAGACAAAGGAGTTATCAAGAAAATAGTAAACAATTATTAGTTAGCTAAATTTTAATTTTTCCAGTACTACGATTTACAGCTGGAAAGTCCTGTATTTTTTGTGATGTAAGTTTTTTTAATACAAATATGTCTTGATTTATACACTTATTTAGAAGTAAATGCTATTTAAAGTAATTTTGAGTTCACTTTTATACTAGATGTAAAAAATGAATAATAAAAGTCGATATTTTGCAAATAATTTAAAGGATAGATCTGATTTAAACCTATAAGTAAATATTATATATAATTAAATCTAATATTAATAAATATCTCGAAAATTAAAAATTTCAAAACATAAATAATAAAATTATTATTTTTACACATCTGCGTAATATGGTTATCTTATAGTTTTTTTTTTTTGGTAGTATACCATAAGAAAATACTAATTTTTTAATAAAAATTTTCTACTTATGTTTCCAATTTGAATATTTAATTTGCATAAAATATAATTCAAACTTATAATCAATAAATTTTGAATATTAAATTATAAATTTTAAAATAATATTACCTATTCAGAATTATCGAAGAAACGGGAAAAGAAAACATATCTATCTAACCTCTTATATTTTATACCCTGATATTTTCAATGATTTTGATTTTTCAAAAATATTGCATTTAAATCTAGCTATCTGAATTTTTGAATTTGGAAATTTGGTTTAAATTTAATAGAGGTTATTAAATAAAAATTTGAATCAATATCTGACTGTAAAATTGAAATTATTAAATTTATATCTAACAAGTTTTTTTTTTTTTTTTGGTTTTTTTTGCAATAATGAAACAAGAATTTTTTTTTTCTAAAATTCCTACATTTTTACAGCTTTAATTTTGAAAAGATTTTGTTTTAAATTATAATTATGATCAAGATGTCCAATATTATTCCACATTTAAAATAAATACATTTTAATTGACATATATTGAGGTAATTTAAATATTAATTGGATTCAATTTTTACGTTTTTAATTGGTGAATATTTCAACTTACAATTATGATATAGTTTATATTAACTTAATTACTCATTCGATAAAATATATAGATTTTTTATATGTCGATTAATTAATTTTGACTGATTTTAATTAGATAAAACTTCTATCGACTTTTTTATGCAAACTTAATTCATTAAATTACAATTATATTGAATCCTTAACATTTCAGATATATTTGGTACAATTAAACCTTTTTTCCGCTAGAAGATTGTATTTCAACTTCTATTTTAAATGAATTTAATGATTGAGCTTATCTGATACAATATCAAATCTGACAGAGAGTATTTGGTGGCGCACTAAAAGAGAATTCCTATAAATGAATACGATTTACAATCTCAATTTAAAAAACGATTTTAAGAATTTAATTCAATGCTTTAGTATACATTATAAAATTCATAGAAAGAAAAATGAACTCACTGAGTTGGTACACTCTAAGATTGAAATACTATTAGATTTCAGCTTTTAATAAACCCAGTTGATAGATTCTGTTTATTTGTATCTTGAAGTTATATAACCTACAATTTTAGCAAAAAAAAATTTTTTCGTGATAAGTAAATAATTTTTCCAATTTAATACGATGAAATAGAATTGTTTGTTTAAAAATCTTTTCCCTTTGCTATAATCACTCTTAAAGGTGGAATATTCTAATATTTATCACAAAGTCAAAAAAATACGCCAAATTAACTTTCTAAGATAGCTACTAATTTTTATTTAACCTATCACTATTTATCGCTTTTAATATTTTATTTAAGATTTAATATTTTGTTATAATAGATTCAGATTTAAAAAATGAAGAGGTTTAATCAATAATAAAAAGATTTAAATACTCACAGAGATAAAAATTTGATAGCTTAGTTATATTAATAATTATTAATATAAAATTTATTAAAGATATTAATGAT
>LSSN01000739.1:0-14356 GCA_001970855.1 Smittium culicis | reverse complement strand
CTCTCAAGATTCAAACGGTCAGACTATCATCACGATAGTCGACCTTAAACGACGAAATAACCGGTCTGTCATCCATCTGTGGACGGTGGACCGAAAAATCGGCAAAAAAGGCAACTGGGTTGACCTTCAAGCTATGTATCCGGACCTGAAGCTGGGCCTTCAGGACATTGGAAAAATGCGTATGGGCACATTCCGGACTGCCCAGCGCCTGTCGAACATGAAAATCGTCGACCAAAAATTTAAAAATTTTTGCCCCTGCTGCAACTTGTGTGTGCCTGAGACGGTCGACCACATACTTCTGAGCTGCAGCCGGTGGCGAAATCACCGAACAACGACGATCGGCCGGTTCATACCGACGCCGATCAGTTCTGACGAATTTTTTTTACTTTCGAATTTCAACGAAGCCCGGTTGGGGCTAGCTGGCAAACTCCTTGGGGGGGAGTCTAAACAATCTTTAGCCAGCTTCGATCTGTCAGAGCCGATCAAAATTTTGAGCTGGAAACAGCCAAATTTTTGAACGGCATCCGCGTGCCCATAACACTTATACTGCAGAATATAAGTGATTCACCAGCCTCCTTGAACCAATGCTCAGTTGTTGCGGAGCTGCTAGATTTGCGGAAGGGGGCCGGTTGAATATTTATTTTTTTAATATTTTTTTATGGTTTTTTTTATATTTATAAATTATGTTTTATAAACTCTCTATGAAAATAAAATATTTTTCGGATCGGCAATCGGCGATTAGGTTAGCTCTTGTTTATGCAGTTAGATCGGAAAAAGTATACACTTTTCGTGAAATACAATTTCTCATGGACCTGGTATAATTATCATCTCCCGAGAATTATATCTGATCTTGGATCGTTATACATCAAATTTTCATCTTCCTTATTCAATCGTTTTTTTTTTATGAGTATAATAGTTTTTAGACATTCACTACAAAAATTTTCAATCCTAATCCTTATTCTTATTAGCATTCACCTGCTAAAAAATATGAGGTTTATAAATGCTAAACAATCATGTATTTTTAAATTTTGTATAGCCGAATGAAATTTATTATCTGTACACCAATTCTATTAATAAACCAAAAACTCGATTATATTACAAAGCAAATTTTCGTTTTATTTATCTAATATATACCCCTTCTATTGCTTAACCTGATGGATAAGTTTATAATATCTTGATTCGCTTTTTTCTGTAATGATATAATAGCTATCTCTTACCCTATTTTAAGGTTCAAATCAGGGTTTCGTCTTAAATAATGAAGTTCATTTTCCAAGTATGAAAAGGCATATATTTTTGTAGAAACAATAAAAAATATCATAAAAAATTCATTTTAACATCTATATTGATAATAATTTATAATAAGAATTTATTTTTTATTTTATTCTATTTCGCTTATACATATAAGTTTATCTTAATCGGATTTGTAATGTATAAATGGTATATAATCACTTAATATTCTTAGCCGCTGAAATATAATTAGTAAAACTTTGAGTTTATAGTGATTATAAAATATCAGATAGTTTCTTTTTAAACACAAATAGAAAAATTATATAGATAAAGATATTTATTATTTATTAAAAGGCAGCTTCATTACTAAATTTAAAAAAAAAAAAAAAAAAAAAAAAAACTTCGAAAAAGATTTTTTTATGTTTTATTTTAGGCGAGAGGTTTTTACTCTAGGATATTAATCTGTATAATTACTTTTTTTGTTAGAATTTATGATCTCTTTAGAGCAAAGATTAATTGAGATTGTTGAGGAAAGGGGGAGGGGGGTTATTAATTGCTAACATCTTATTGGATAAAACTAAACCGAAAACTAAAAGCCAATACAAATTAAAGTGAAATAAATTTAATTAAGAAAAAATTAATTGAATAAGCTGTAAAGTGCGTCATTGTGTTTTCCTTATCATCTTATGGACAAATTAAATGTGAATGGATGGATGGGACTTAATATGTCTCCTTTCCTCCAATAATTTTGTAGCTGTACATAAGAGAGGATTCATATTAAGTTTCTTCGAATTTGGAATCAACTTATTCAAGTTATTCGATCAATTACTTGTGAGTCGATAGTATGTATCAAAGGTGGTATATTTCGATCTAAATTTGTGAGAAAATATATGATTAGATGATACTTCAGCGATAGGGGCTAGGATGAAACCTATTTATATACCCTTTGATATTGCTTTTTCTGGGTCGATCCGAATAAATTCAGATATCGAGTGAGTGTATCTAATAATACTATCCTGAGAGAAAAGTCTTTTGGTATCCTCTCATTGCGCATAAATCTATATACTTCCAATTTACTGCTGTTTTAAAAGAGTCCTGAATAGAGTAATAACGCAACCTTTTCTTAGAATACTTTGAAGGAAATCAGCGGACATAGTAATGGATCAATTTTGGAGCTGATTATGCAAGGCTTTTCCTCAATTAGTCCTCCATATTTTTCTTTCGGCGCTACTAAAACTAGATTTGGCTCTCATTGATATGTTCGTTTCGTTAATCTTCGATATCATGAATTTAAATAGCGCCTAAGAATCTTGTAGCTATCAAAAACCAAAAGATTTTAGTATTTAGTTCCTTAAAAGTGAGATTTGATCTTGGACTTCAATTAATTAACAATTTTAGTGCCCGTTTTTATGCCAATTATTGGTATAACGAATGATCTGATAGAATTTTCGTCTAATTTTGCCATAAGCTCAACGAATATTTGATGAGAAGCTATCTCTGAAGGTACCTCGGTTATCCTCATAAATTTGTATTTTTAGGCTTATTTGGCTCCCACTTTTAGACTATCTACTGTACAGGTCTCTACCAGGTAATTTATTATTTGATGTGCAAAATCAATATGGTTATTTTGTTCGAGACTCTTCAGTCTAATATGCTCTGTTTGGTAGAAATCCACATGAATTAACTTAGAAAATATCGTTCGTTTGAAATTGTAAATTGGATGTCTTGTTTACGAGACTATGATTTTTGAGGAAGCGCCTCTGAATTTCCATGCTATATAGCTCTAGTAGTTTTTTTCTGAGAGTGATTATTTTCCTCTTTTTGATTCCGTATTTACTGTTAATACTTAAAGTGTTAGCGGTTGAGAGACAGATAGTGTGTTTAGGTCCAATAAAAATATCTCTGTCTAATTACTTAGAGTTAAAATCGAAATTTTAGGTATTTTTCTGCGGATCTTCTGAATCACCTGGGATATCAAATTTCAATTTGGGCAGTTTACGGGTTACTTAAACCGGATCATCAAAATTTCAGCGTGTTCTGTAATAGCACATTGGAAACCTAGGACCAGCTGTCGTATTTTCCAAATTACTTGTTATGGTTCGATGCGAACAGATTTATACCGTATTTTCCATACTTTGAAACAGGTCTGAAAATTTCTCCTGAGATAGAATTTATTCGATTTTTACCCATAATCTTCTTGGTGCATCAACTGGATTCAGAACATACGGGAAGTAGTTTACCTGGGAAAGTGCTTGAGGTATGCTCAACTGTATTACATAGAGAGCTGTTTAGTTTTCTTTGCCACACTGAAAACTGAATCGTTCAAAAGATATTGAGTATAATTCATTGAACTGGTATTAGGGATAGATTGGATTGTAAATTTACGCTCTTCTTCAGTTAAGTAATGTCTAAAGAAGCATTAATTAATCGATAGCGGCGCTATTGCGATTCTAAATACATATATTAATCGGTAACAGGTATCCTAGTATTGATTTATGGACCCTCAAGCTCTGGATCTCAGGCCCTTTCTCATAGAAATTGTTGAAACATGCTAGTTATTAGGCTTAGATGATCTTTTTCGACTGGAGCTCGAGTAATCGATACTCGTTCCATCGTTATTAGCTAAAGATAGTAAATTTTTTAGATAAAATCTTGTATATTAAGTTTAAAAGTTTAAAATATTTATGCCGGTAGTGCATCTTTGTGATAGAAAAGATGAAATGGATAAAAAAAATCGTGTAATTTATAGTTTATTCATCTAAAATTACCCTAGTCAATTTTATTTCACTTTAATTTTTATTGGCTAGTAATTTTTTATATTTATTTTTATCCAATAAGATGGTAGAATTTAATATGTCTGCTCTCTGACGAATAATAAAAAAAAGGGTAAATGATATTATAGATTCTTTATGAAGAGAGCATTTTTACGTATAAATAGTTACAGTGAATGAAATTTCAGATTTAACACTTAAGCAGTAAATAAAGTCTATAGTATTCTTTTAGCAAATAATACTTTCAGAATTAGATGGGTAATTGAAATGCCTTTTCGATTCCGTCAATAATTTATGCAATTTTTGAGTTCCCAAGCCAATAACATTAAACTGCAACAAAGTTCTCTCTTCGTTTAGAATCCCTTATATTATTTACTTTTGTAAATTTGTTAGTTGGAAGGATTGTTTATGGGTATATATAGAATATATAGATATGTAGAGCGATGTTGCAGTTTAGTGAATGCGACACATTTAGCAGTCTAACTCTAGTTGTTCATAAAATTTTCAAGCAGCAGTCAGATATTTTATATTTCTTATTCTAAGCGATATCTATTAATACTTGAGAGATAAACGGTTTATTGTATATCGCAGTAAATAGTTATGAGTAAAAAACAAAAAAACAAAAAGCACAAACCTTAATTACTTTTGTACCTTTTGCACATTCAAAGCGAATATGTATTAAAATAAAAAAAATAACCAATCATGTAGTCAGGTGCCAACCATTGGAAAAGATGAATCAGGATTTACAAATTACAAAAAAACTGAGCCAAAAAAAAAAAACTAAATTACATTTATTAGGAGTAGTCTTTTTTTTCTAGTATACCTAAAACCCAAAATTTTATTATTTTTTTTGCAGCAGAATAATGAGAATAAATGAAGTGTACACTTTTAGCGCATTTTTTCTCCCGAAACTAACAATATAAAGATATTTTTATAGTTTATAGTTTATGTGAACAGTAAACAAAAGCCTAAATATACTAAACTAATATACTTTTTCAGCTGCGAAAGTGCAATAAAAAAAGGTCTTTGTAGGAAAGATAGGTGGCGAAGAGTATAGTCAATTACGTGTTTCTTCCAGATAATTACTAAGGCAATTAAAACCAATTTTAATTAAATATAATTACTCCGATAGTTTTCCATCAATTCCCCTTTATTGAATTTTATTGAATTTTATTTTTAGCTGATAAATATATCAAATAATTAATATTGCATTCTATATACACAGAAATTTACATACAATTCCTTACACCCACTTTGCGTATTGCACCTCCTCCTCCCTGCACCACCTTCATAAGTTTATTTCTACATCAAATTTGTATTCGTTCCAAGATCTTTAATCTGTAAAAAAAAATATTACTATAGCAATATCTTCAAATGCCTTCCACGATTTCAGTTCCCCCAATTCAAAATGAGAATTCTATTCGCTCAATAAGTGATAAAACCAATATTCTTCCAAAAAATAGCGAAAGCAACAGCGACAAAATACATAAAAACTCGATCGAAAATAGCGCAATCCTGGAAGAAAAATCCCCTAATAATTCCAATTCTTCATTTAGTTATGCCGCCAAGACATTTATTATTGGAGGTATCGCCGGCTGTACAGGTATCTCGATTTTTCTCACTCTTATAAATAATCGCCTTATAAAAATTTTCATTTCAAGTTTCAATTCAGCTTTAATGCAATTCAAAAAAAAAAAACAACAATTACAATTAAACTACGAATTTCATTTTAAACTTGCCCAATAGCAAAAACTGCGGTAGCTCCTTTAGATAGAGTCAAGATACTGTTCCAAACACAAAAACCCGATTTTGTCAAATATACAAGTAACTTTTTTACTTTTCTTCTATTACAACTTAGACACCCTTCTAACAACAATTTTCGTTCATTAACGTCTATCTCCTCTTTTGTTCTTAGAATCGCCATTTGGCGTGTTTATAGCAGGAAAAGATATCTACAAACAGTATGGAGTTCTTGGTCTTTTCAAAGGGCATTCAATGCAGTTGGCAAGAATTTACCCTTACGCCGCAATTAAATTCATGTCTTTTGAGCAAATTCGTAAAGTATGCAATCCCAATACTATTTCATAATCGTTTTTATTCCTCTTTATTTTTTTAACTAAGTATGAATATTATCTACACACACTTATTCTGTTCTTTTGCTTAATTTCTATTATAGTTTTTAATTCCTACACCAGATAAAAATACAAATTTTAGACATTTCTTATCCGGAGCAGGAGCAGGTACTTAATAACTTACTCATACTTTAATTTAAAATATGATTTTTATCATATTTCGTTTTTTTGCTATAATCGCTCTTAGACTTATGTATCTATTTTTTGTTTTTTTTTATAGGCGTACTAAGTGTATTTATGACTTACCCTTTTGATATGATTCGAACGAGAATGGCGTTTGAGACTCCAAAATCAGGCACATCTAAGGCCCATATAAAAGATTTTATAAAATCTATATACAATGAATCAGCTAGCTCAATTAAAATACTCAACTTCTATCGAGGATTTTTCCTTTCTGTTGTTGGTATGGTTCCATACGGAGGCGTTTCGTTTTTAGCGCACAATTATTTCGGAACTGTTGCTAGAACTAAATTCGCACAGTACACAATCAACAACCAGCCTCCGCCTCAACCCAAAACTCAAAACTCATTGCATAGAAAGCCCAAAAAGAAGCTGGTGCTTAGGGCATGGGCAGAGCTCACTATTGGCGGCCTAAGCGGAATTTGCGCACAAACGTTCTCGTACCCCTTTGAGCTCGTACGCAGGCAGCTGCAAGTCTCAGGTACATACAGTCCTAACAGCAGTGTCAAAGTATCCACAATTGTTAAAAATATTTACTCGTCACTAGGCGTGAAAGGTTTCTTTTTAGGCTTATCTATTGGCTACATAAAAGTACTCCCCATGTTTGCCATCTCGTTCTACACTTATGAAAAGCTAAAGGAACTGTTCGACTTGGACTGATTCTAGAACTGATATTAATTCTTAAATTAACGCTATAATAACTTTTTAACTCGATCTTAAACTTAGATGAACCCTGTTTTTTTTTATTTATTTATTTGGCTCAGAATAGAATCAGTGTAGAAATACTATTCAAATATAAATTTTCTTACATTAGCTAAAAGTTTTTTTAACTTTTTAATACTCATTATCTTGACAAATTTGTCATGTAAAATTAAAATTACCACCTTTTTCTAACGATGATAGCGCAAATTTGTATTACATGTAAAGTAAATTAACAAAAAAAATTAGATTTTTTATATATAAACAACATTTGGAGTATGTTTTCTTTAGTGCCTTTTTATTTTGCAAGCCAAGTAAGGTTATGGTGTTAAAACTGATAAATTCATTCTATTCAATTCTACTATAGTATATATTCTAACCATTCTACGCTATTTTTATCTTTGTTTCATTATAAAAATTAGACTAAATAATCTTTTGAGGAAATGTTGAATTGAAAATGTAAATTGCCCATTAAATAATACCTTTTTTGAACTAATTAGCAAGTCTTATTTATTTATTTTATTATTATTTGCTTATATTTATTCTGCGTAAAAAATACACATAAATAAAATTAACTATACCATGTTTTTGTTTTTGATTTAATATGAATAAGTACCTAATAACTGGCCAATGGAGAATGTTTATTTTAATGATAGCATAATAATAATTTGGTTTTGGCACAAATGCATTCTTTGCTCTTCATTTATTTTATTAAAATGCTTAATTATTTATTTTTTTAACATAAAGCGCATAATTATTTGTACCAAAGTAAAATTAAATTAAACCTTGTATTAATTTTCCACGTTTTCCCTTCATTCTCCGCACTTTATTCATATATTCTTATTAGATAAATATTTTCACTTTCTCTTTTTTCCATACACATTACAAGCTTTCTTGCTTATATTCATATATTTTATAGATTTATCATTGTACCTTTTTTTTTTCTTTTCAAAATATGGGTGATTATAATAACTCAAAGCTCAAGTACGAAAGTGCTACAGTTTTTGAAAGTTCAAGCGTCGAAGAATACTCGGAAACTTTTCATAGTGTCCCAAAAAACACCTCTCTATTAAACGATGAAAACGAAGCTAGATTCCGTAGCAGAATTTCAAATAACAATTCTGAGCTGCTTGGTATCGAGCCTGTGATGCCAATAGCCAAAGAAAGCAACGTAAACATCCATATAATTCCACATTCAGCTGATGAAGTCGGTGGCTCTTTAGACACCTTTTTGAAAAAGTCAACCAGTAAACATTTTAAGCACGTTTCAGAAGGCGCATTTGCCCCTAATCTAGACAAGGAAATTCTTAACGTTGATCAGATTGACAAGGATTTAGCTTCAATATCTAGCAATAAATTCAATTCGCCTATGGAAGTTTTAAATGTAAATTTTCCTCACTCGATGCTAATTGAATCCGATCAAGTTTCTATAGCCCCAAAAAAAAGAGTCCCAACACCCCTAAATTCCGTCCCCCTCATAAGCAGACAAAGAAATAACCTCAACACTCTTAATAGATGGGCGAATCTGGATTCACTTGAAGTTTTCTTAAAGCGAAATCTATTCTCAGAAGATGACCGCGAAGAAAATATTTACTTCAGCGCTGATTCTGATAACCAGAGTGAAAGCGATGGCGAAAGTGAAAAACTTGAAGAAATGCATCTTCTCGAATACATAAAAGGCTACTCAGAAAATACCCAGTATATACCCGTTAATGAAAATGATGACGTTTATAACGCACCTCTATCCAGTAGAAGCAGTTTTTGTAAAAACTACAATTCATTATACAGGAAGAATTCAAACGATCCAGGTATGTCCATCGGAAATAGCCCAGATAACGCCTCACAGGATTTTAAACGCCAGGCTAGCCCCGTTAAGCTAACCAAGGAGCAGCGCCTTAAGAATCTGATGGCACCTGAAACTCAGCCTCTCCTCAAAAATTTTAACCAACCCAATCCAGGGTACTCTTCTACTGACTACAACCGCCGTAAATTAGATATAAAAAAATCGTTTGGTCAAGATCTCTCGACTTACTTAGATAATTGCCAACCAAAAGCTAAGCGCATAATGTTCTATAGCCCCACAATTGCCCCTGTCAGAGCAAATTCTTTGGAAACTATTTCCCATGATGAAATTGGAAACCTTACTAGTCTCATTAAACACGTTGAACAGTCTAATTCTTGCTTCTGGTTAGACATTTTGGCACCCTCCAATTCCGAAATTAGAATTTTGTCCAAAACATTTAAAATACATCCACTAACTGCTGAAGATATCATAGAAAACGAAGACTCAATCAGATCTAAAGTTGATGTATACTCAAACTACTACTTCCTAGTTCTTGATCTACTAAATTCTCAGCAATATAGCTCCAATATGAGCTCGTTCGGTTCAAACCAAAGTGACGATTTTGAAACTCCGCATGTAACATACATCATTGTTACTAAACTTGGAGTTTTATCCTTCCATACTATGCCAACTTGCCGAAGATCTATGATACTTCGGTGGCTTTCTCAACTCCAATCACAAACCATTATTACCCCTGACTGGATAAATTATGCTATTATGGACGATTTAACGGATCAAGTTCTACCGCTAGTCCATTCGATTGAATTTGAAGTCGAAACTATAGACGAACTTGTTTTAATTTTAAGCTCATCTGAACAGTCTGATATGCTCCTACGCATCGGGACATCGCGCAAAAAACTCATGTGCATTTTGCGATTATTACAGGGTAAATCGGATGCGCTCCGCACACTAATCAAAATGTTTACAGCTGCCAACTCATCAGCTGCTGCATCAAACACTCTTGATATTGCACTGCTTTCATTACAACAAAAACAGCAATTGCCTAACTACTCACAGTCGAGGTATAGCCATATCAATGGTAGCTCTGGTAGGCGCGACCAACAATCATCAAGCCAATTATATGTGGGCGAGGCATATCAAGGTTTCAAAAACCATACCCCGACCAACCAAAACATTGCGGCATTTTCAGGAGGATCCAGAACTCCAAATTTCGACATCAAGTTCCACGACATCAACTACTATCTCGAAGATATTTTAGACCATGTTGTCACCATGTCTGAAAACGCGTCTCACTTAGAACAGGTTCTATCAAGAGCCTACTCAAACTACTTGGCGAAAATATCGATCGAACTGACAGAAAGCTCAAATAGAACAAACGACGTAATCGCTAAGCTATCAATTCTTGCCAGCGTTCTCATCCCTTTAAACCTGATCACTGGTTTATGGGGTATGAACGTTAAAGTTCCTGGCCAAGATCAAGAAGGCATTGCATGGTTCATGGGAATCGTTCTCTGCATTTTCTCCTTCGTCATCTTATCAGTATTTATTTGTATCAGACTAGGCCTAATTTAACACCAGTTCAATTAATAATGTAATATCAATTTACCAATAAAGTAAATCCCTGTTATAAGACCCAAATGATTTTTTTTATATGTACTAGAATATATAATTATATAGATTTTTTATTTTTATTTTTTCGTTTACTTTTATTCACAAATATACGAGCCTTTATTTCCACCATTAACATATATTAATTATTCTTCATTTTTTTTATTTTCCTGTTTTAATCTGAAAGCTTGCAGTGATTTCTTAAAAAACGTCTAATATTCTCTCACATTTTTTTTTTACATATAAAACCATGTTTTTGTTAGCAAATGGGATTTGTTTTCAAGCTCAAGCTTGCTTTTATAGTCTTGTAAGTGACCGTCCCAAACCTCACATATTTATGATTATTTATAGACGCAGCTAATCTCGATATAAATTTCATTTCATATCTCGAATGAATCATTATAGACGGAGATAGCGTTTAAATTTTTTTAAATTTTTTTTTTGACAAAAATATATTTTATATAAACCTTGAACGTGCTTTAATGGTAGCTTTTTTTTTTTTAGATCACTATTTTAAAGCTATTGAAGTTGATTCCGTAATTTATTCCTTACGACTCCATTTTATTTTATTTTTTTAAAAAAATAATACCTTGAAAAAACTTTGATTTGAAAAGTGGTGACGAGAATTAGTCGAGGTGATAAATAAGTATCGTCAGTAAGAGTTGATAAAAAGAAAGAGGATATTTAGCATTAATGATTTATTAATACTGACGGTAATAAAAGAAATATTAATGGCAAAAAAAAAAAAACTAGAAAAGAGGATAGGTAAGCAAAGATTAAGATTCAAGTATACATTGTGATAAATTAATTAGTAATTGATGGTGATCGCTTTGATGTTCAAATATTCAGAGATACCGTGTTTGGAGCCTTCTCTGCCGATACCCGATTCTTTAACTCCGCCGAACGGAGAGATTTCACTGCTGAATAGTCCGGTATTCACACCGATCATGCCAACTTCAATGCCTTCAGAGACGCGCATGATGCGGCCAATATCGTTAGTGTAGAGATAGCCACCCAAACCAACGTTAATGTTTGAATTGACCAAATTCAAGAGATGCTCTTCAGAGTCGAATTTGACGAGAGCAGCGATTGGGCCAAAGATTTCGTTCTTGTAGCACTCCATTTCTGGGGTAACGTTTTTCAAAATTACTGGATTGAAGAAATATCCAGAATTCAATGGGATACTGGAATCCTTGTTTTTATGGAGCGAGTTTGAGTCATTGCCATAGAAAACATCAGCACCCTTACTAACAGCATCGTTAATTAGTACGCTCATTTTTTCTACAGCTACAGGCGATATGAGTGGGCCCATAGTGACGCCAGGTTCAAGACCATTTCCAACAATCAGGTCAGAGGCAATTCTCTCAGCCAAAGCATTTGCAAAGTTGTCGTATATCGATGAGTGCACAAATACTCTGTTTGCGCAGACACAAGTCTGTCCCGAATTTCTGAATTTTGCAACCATCAATCCGGTTACGGCATCTGCGATGTTTGCGTCTTCAAAGACGACAAATGGAGCATTTCCTCCAAGTTCCATCGAGGTCTTTTTAACAGTTGAGCTTGACTGGGCCATTAAGATCTTTCCTACTGCGGTTGAGCCGGTGA
Source organism: Smittium culicis (assembly GCA_001970855.1). Taxonomy (NCBI): domain Eukaryota; kingdom Fungi; phylum Kickxellomycota; class Harpellomycetes; order Harpellales; family Legeriomycetaceae; genus Smittium; species Smittium culicis. Next base: position 2,330 of record LSSN01000739.1, on the reverse strand, counting down.
AGCTGATTTTTTTTACCTTGCTGTTAGTAGTTAGCTCAAGCCCGACTTCCTTAACATTTGCTGCTGATGTGGGAACAATTGAGATTGCACCCTTTGGGAATCCTGCTCTGTAAGCAAGGTTGGCCAAAGCAATTGAGCTGTATGGAGTTTCAGCAGCCGGTTTTATTACAGTAGTACACCCTGCAGCTAATGCAGCGCCTACTTTGCGCGTGATCATAGCAGTTGGGAAGTTCCAGGGAGTTACAATCCCAACAACGCCTACAGGTTGTCTGATAGTAATTATGCGTTGGTTTGCAGCCAAGGTTGGGATAGTTTCACCATCGGCACGCAAAGTTTCTGCAGCAAACCAATCGATAAAGCTGTTTCCATATGCAACTTCGCCCATAGCTTCTTTTAGTGGCTTTCCAGATTCGAGAGAGATCATTCTAGCCAAATCGCTTTGGTTCTCAGCTATCAGGTTATGCCATCTGTTAAGTAGCTCTTTACGTTGCTATAAATTATAAATTATAATACAGAAAGCAGTTAGACGTTTAGCTATCAAAAAATTCAATTAGCTATACTGAACAGAGTGATCATTGAAGATCGATATGTGAGCTCAAAAAGTGATATGAGATATGGGAAAAAGCTTAATGTAAAGGAATAGTAAATATGTAGATAAAATATGGTGAGAAGCTTATGATTTTTTACTCTGGCTGTGGTCTTTGAGTAGGTTTCAAAAGCTTCGGAGGCCAAATCTATTGCTTGACTAGTTTCGTTAGACTGCATATCAGGCAAAGTACCAATAACGTCTAGATTTGCAGGGTCTATATGATTTCAATGGGTAGGCGTTAAAGTTATTCAAATATCAAATAAAAAAGCATTCAAGGTAGAAAAGCGTGCATACTTAATACTTCGAAGTTGGATAAGTGAGAAGCAGAAGACAAAAATGAGGCTGAATCTAAAGCGAATAATGAAGGATCATTGAAACCTTCAGAAAGAGGATTAGGCGAGGTATTGCTATTAGCAGACATTGTAGATGAAGCTGAAGTGGAATACAAAGAAATTTTTCTTATTAAATTGATTGAAACTGAATTAGAAGAAAAAAATTCTGATCTGCGAAAAGATAAGGTTGAAACAGTAGCAGAAGGATAGTTGCTAGAAATATTACGACGAAAACAAACTGGGTTTAATACAGACTTAAGCGAGCTACTAGAAGCAATTCTTTTAGAGCTAAGGCGTTTTACAGCACTAGATAGAAACATTTACAAGTAAAAATAGAATAACCAAAATCCAAAAGTTGCAGGGTATATGAGTTTTTATTTATACTTAGTTGATTGTATTTATATTTTCTTTTCAGGTACTCGGCCTCTTTTAAAAGTTTTTGATAGTGTGCTGAAATCAATGGAAATACAAACAAGTTCCTGTGCTGGTCTACAGGCTTACGGGCTTATAGTTGCTGAAACTGAAGGTACATTTATTTTAGCTCGCTATTTGAGGCCATTGATATTTTTTAATGTTACTTTTTGTCTGAGTTTGTTAGAAACAGGGAGAAAAATACCAACTCAGTTTAGATCTAAAAGTGTGCCAATAATTTGAAACAGACTCAGGAGAAAAAAAATGCTGTAGGCAATCCAACACGAAATTAGCAATTGGTTGGTTATATCTTTTGAATTTTTATGCCTACGTCTTTTTTTTTAAATTATCGGCGAGTCATCTACAGAAAAAGACTAATATGGCAACACATTGAGACGAAAACAATATAAGGCTGGCAGCTTTAAGAGTGTTAAATCTATAAAATATTGACTTTTTGTTAAATGCATACCCCATTTTTATTATGGCGATTTAATAACTAGTTAAATTAAATCCGCAACTTGTAGTAAAATTCATTGGTGAATTGGCTATTTAGTTTGCAAATAATCTGACCTATTGTCAATTACACTCTGAAAAGGCAACTCGCCGTTACTTTTGTAAGCGGTTGTAAATTGAGTCAAAACATAATTCCTAGCATGGTAACTAAAACACATAACAAATAGAATTAAGTTTTACTTTTTTTATTAAAAAAATTAAGACAATTAAATTAATATTTTTAGAAATCTAGATTTTAGCTTTTTTATTTGTTAATTTGCAGCTATTGAATTGCAAGCTATTTTTAGCACTAACCCGTTCCGGGGCCTAGTCTCTTAAACATTTTTAAAAATCATAATTGGATAAGTCTATAATAAATGAATTTTTATTGGATACACTAGCATTAATATCCAATAAATTACCAGCATAATATATTAATTTATTAGATTTTTATTTGTTTGGATAGTTTTGGTAGTCCAAAAAAATCCAACCGCCCCTGAATGGGT
>LSSN01000734.1:5563-16243 GCA_001970855.1 Smittium culicis | reverse complement strand
TCGAGGGGTTGTTATAGAATGCGCATACCTAATTAAAATTTTTAATTAGCATTTTTAAATTTTGTTAAATACAACTCGCTTATGAAAATCGTCGATCAAAAATTCAAAAATTTTTGCCCCTGCTGCAACTTGTGTGTGCCTGAGACGGTCGACCACATACTTCTGAGCTGCAGCCGGTGGCGAAATCACCGATCATCGACGATCGGCCGGTTCATACCGACGCAAATCCACTCTCACGAAAAAATTTTACTTTCGAATTTCAACTACATCCGCGTGCCTAGAACACTTATACTGCAAAGTATAAGTGATTCACCAGCCCCCTTGAACCAATGCCCAGTGGGTATGGAGCTGCTAGAGCGACGGAGGGGGGTCGGTCTAAAAATTACTTTTTTAATATTTTTTTATTAGTTATTGTATACTTTTAAATTATGTTTAATAAACTCTGAGAAAAAAAAAAAAAAATACAACTTGCTTGTCGGTTTTTTTCAGATTCGCATGACTTCATTTTTTTTACATTAATTGAATATCCAAGTGTGCGAGTGATTTTCGGGTGTCAAGACCCGCCTCGCACATACCTGGACTACTTTTTACTGAAGACTTTTCACATTGGCTAAACCAAGCGCTGATCCACAAGCTTCACCGCAAATAATAACTATAATATCATGCACTAAGAAAATGTGTGCGATTTCTTCATATGCAGAATAATCAATATATCCTGGAAAGTACAACTGATATTACAATACAGCGCCAAAAAGCCAACTCCACCAACCACTACACCTACTTGGGCTATAACATTGATATCAAGTTAGGTATACCTGCGGAAAATCTAAATCATCAGTAATATAATCAAAAGTACTATATGCGCTACATATAGCTTAATATGTCAATCTTACACGCTAAATCACTAAAAAAAGTTCATAAATTTGGTTCTGATTTCAATAAGATCCTTCAGTCCAGAAATTTGGGATTATAAAGATCAGATATATGCTTATATCATCCTAAATTGACAAGGAAATTTTTCTGGTTGACATTTTTGTGAAATATGGCAGTCATGTATCGAATCAGAGTCGAGCTTACAATGATCGTAGTGCTAATGAAACCCACTACATGTTGTAACCTTGAATACTGAAAGTAATCAATGTAAAATTGATATATCTACGGCCTTATAAATACAAAAATTAAGGCCCAGATGGCTACCTGAATCGCTGAGAGTTCCGTGAGTATAAATTTTTTTTGCTCCAAAAGTGTAATGTGTTAGGGATTAATTTGCTAATCCCTAATTAAGTATCTAGCCACTGATATAGCTTTTAGTAATCACAAGTATTGTTATATTAGAACATAGTTTCCTTCATATATTTTAGGTTCCTCCTTCTGAAATAAACATATATAAAATATAACAAATGGACGCAATTCTTATTGTTATATTTGACCAATAATAATGAGGACATCCCACTACATTTTTTCATATACAATTAATATTCATAGAACAAATTAAACCCTATAAAAATAAACATCAAGCATAGATATATAAACAGAAGCTTAGCCATCACCAAGACAAGGCTAAGCTTTTCGAAAATTATTCATATCCTCGTTTCCTCGTCCTAGTTCTTATCATATTTTAGTTTTATTATTCCATTTATATTCCACATTATAATTTAATAAATATACCCTTTGTTTTTTTTAATAAATCATCTTACATCAAATCTGCCTTCTGAAATAAATATACATATTTACTGACTGTAATCACAATAATCAGCTGAAAATGACAAAATACTCAATATGTGACCCGCCAAAGAATAATGGATCGGAAAATTGGGGAGAAAAAGAAAAAGATACGACTTTTAAAAATATACCACAACCTGTAACTGGAACTTTATGGCATTTATAAAATGCGTACAGACAATTTATGCACTTTCCGGCTCATGTTAAATATGAAAATTGTGGACCAAAAAATTTAAATCATGTCTCTTTCTGTAACTTTTACGTGCTCTGAGACTGATTTAAACTAATTTAAAAGTTTTTTGTAGTGGTTAAGTCAATAAAATTACACTATTGGCTTGTTAATACCGAATTATATCATCTCTGACGAATAATATTCACGTAATAATTTCAACCCCCCCCCCCCCGATTGGGGATAATTATATTGAATCTTTGGGAATAGGGTAATTTAGTCTATGTCCCATAATAGGTCTAGACAATTAAATCAGTTAACAGTTGAGAGGGCTATGATTGAGAAAAAAAAAAGTCAATCTTTTATATGCTTTTTTAAAAGTTATTACTATATTAAAATACGTTATGTACGACTATTTGATCTCAGTTAGGTACCAAAAATTGCTCTCAAGCAAAATGATAAGTCTTCTGGTCCTGATTCGCCACAGTGTATTATATGAGGGTAATAGGTCCTTAAAACCTCAAAATATTTCATCAGTCTTCTATAAAGATATTATAATTACAGCAAAAAAACTGAATTTTATTTACTAAGACGTTGAAAACTCTTGGAACTTGGATGAAATCTTATCACTACCAATATCAATTCACAAAAATATTGTGAATATTAAATTTAGTAAAAGTGAAAGAGTCAATATATATAAAAAAAAGAATTTTTTGTGTAAGGATGTACTAGATAACAGAGAAACACTAGAAAATTGGCCAGGCTCCAGAAAATTATCGCTCATTCAGCAAGAAATATAAAAATATTCTCATTCACTTCTGACTTCGAAAATGAAATATTGAATTTCTTAATACCCCAGATAGCCTGGAATGAACCATTTGGTCTGCTAGGAAAGTTAAAACTCGTAGGGAAGCCAGCTCGTGAATATACCGTAAAAGTAGGGAGAACATTTTTAACGGAAAAAAATAACAAATTAACACCAAAATTATAAGATTGGGATAACATATAAGTAGATACTACTTTTAAATTCAGTTGTGGTACGATTCATAGGCTGAGAGTAGAACCGAAATTTAAATCTCTACTCTGGCTCATTTACCATAATTGTGTTAATATTTGATTGTATTAATTTTATTTAATTCGCTAATCTAAATTATCCTATCATTTTAGTTTATTTAATAGTATAAAAGGCTAAGAGACTCGAAAAATGAATCTCTAAGTCTTTCAATTTTTATCCTTCTTTTAATAAAATCCTCGAATCTAAAAAATTGTGTTGGATAACAAATAAGATGGCTATATTAAATTCGCAAAAAAATAATGAATAGATGCATCGCCTTGTGAAAGAAGATACTAAATATATTTTCTTTGAATGTGTGAAGGAAAAATCTTATTGAGAATTAATAGCCTACTTTTTTAAACGTATTTCTAATAAAACCAACATTACTGATTTATTCAATATCAACAAATTTTATAAAATAAACATGCTTGTAAAATTTAATAAACGCAATCCAAATCATAAAATTTTATCTTTCCAGGCAACTTTGGAACTGCATGTAGCATGAACTCAACTAAATTTGAACCAGATTATTACAGACCCGTATACTTTATTTAAAAATAGGAAGGATAAAGTAAAGATAAGAATTATGGATTATACGAATGGATGTGATGGCAATGGCAAAAAATAGAAATGATTAAAGATAAAAACTAACTGGTTCACAAACAATAGTGATAACAGGAAGATATTCCACGATAGCTATGGTTAAAAAATTAGAAAATATAATTAGACACATTTAGATTAACATTATACTTTTCTTTCCCTATTATTTTTTATTCATTTTTTTTAAAAATAAAAGTAAAAAAAAGCAAATATAGGCTTTCTTTAACAAAATAGATATATATGATTATTGGCTAAATTTAATAAAATTTAAGAGATAAAAAATTTTTACAATGAAAAAAAGTTTTAATTGTAAATATGCTCATAAGCAATTATAAATAAAATTTTTAAAGGGCGCGAAAATCGAAAAAAAAAAAAAAAAAACTGTCTCATTTCTTTAAACATTTACTGTGATAATACATAGTGACAAGAAATCTAATTTGGTGATTTCAGTTGTATTAAAACTAATTTTTGTCTAGTATCCAATAAATTTCAGTATTGATACATGTGCGCTGGTAATATATTTTAACATAATATCAAAGAAAATCAAAATAAAATGTTCAGAAATATATACGAGGCGCAATATACGATCTTAATGGATAAAAAAATCAAAATTAAATGCTATTTAAATTCAAATTTGAAATTTATCCGATACCTCTATTTTACAAAATAATTAAATTATGCTCTTAATATAGCTGGTGGAAGGCACTGATATTATCATAATTATTTATAATATAACTGATAAAAAATTTTTACGAGTGACAAGGCCAAATTCAGACAATTTAGGAATAAATAAACGCCCAAGTCTATTATTTTTACTATATCTTTAAATAAATATTTATTTAAAGCATTAAATTATAAGCATAATATAATGATATTCGTGTTATAATTTCAAAAAATTTACCATCATTTAACTGTATTCAGATTAATAAAATCTCGGATTTGTTTCATTAGATGTAACTCTAATTATCAGTAGCTTTCAATGAGTAAAAAAGTATTATTGAAATTTACATTAGTTAAATATTTCAATCCATAATTTATAATAAAATTGAGGATGGAATTATTTTAACAAAATTTATGCTATTTGCTAATATAAGATTCAGAGAATTCGAGAAGATGTATATATTTTCTTAAGACAACCCAAAACAAAGAATCTAAAAATTATAATCTATGATATTTAAATTTAAATTTAATCTTTAATGTCTAATTTTTTATTCAACGAAATATCTTAAGGTGAAAATACGGAAAATATCGAATCTATCTAGGATCTGCCTGATTTTAGTATTACTAGTATTATTGATCATAAGTTATTAGAAATATAGAATAATATGAAATAAAATTCGCGAGATAGATATTAATTAAGATTTTTTCTTTTAATTTAATAAACTATTATTTAATTTTACTTCAATTTTAATACCAATTTACTATAAAAATTAATGGCATTTATATTGAAGACCTTGAAATATTTTGATTTAGATAATATAATAATATCTATCAAAATGAATAGTCATTATTATTTGTAATAATCAGTTGTATTTTAAATTATGATTTGTAATTATTTTTGGGTCAATTTATTAAATATAGCAAAGCTTTTGATGATATAAATCGAAAGTTTTAGATTAAAAAAAGGAAATAATAAAAGGAATAGTATTAAAATTTTTATTTTTAATATATATAACCATAAATTTTTATCTTAGTAATTTAATATTTTCCTAATTTTTATTGATAATTATAATTTAAAATTAAATTTATTTACTAAATACATAATTTAAATCCTAAAAAAATTCATTGTAATAAAAATTTATTATTTTTGTTAATAGATTTGAAAATTTTGAATATTCGATGTATTTTTACTATTGGAAACATGCGAATATTACCTGATTTAGATATTTTATTAGTGCATAGAGGGTCACTTTTAAAACACTTAACTGACTCTTCTGAGCTAGTGGATGTAGGGTTTTTTTAAAGTGAATTACTAAAATTATACTACAGACACGTGATTTATGGAGTGCAATTGATTATAACACATAAATCCATTATATATCAATGTGTATTTTGTGCGTGAAACTTTTCAAATATTTAATTAGATACTAAATTAATCAAAAATATGATTTAACTAGCTATTTTTTTCGCTAGTATTTTTTAGATCGGCCCTTGTTTTAATTTTTTTATCAAATATTTTCCATCATTATACCCATATAATTGGAACAACATACTTAGGTAGTCAGATATTAATACCTTTTTATGAGTTTTGTCGGAAAATAAAAAAAATTTATAAATCACTGGATTATCTAGAGTTTGTTTTTGATAAATATCGAGGTAATTAAAATCTAGTTTTTATTTATTAAGGTTAAAGTGCATACTATAAACTTTTTATTAATATAATATTAATTCAAATTCAAATTCAATTAAGTTTTTTTTGGCAGTGGAGTATATTCACTCAATGTAATTTAGCACATGATCTCGATAATAAATTTATTTAATCAGCTGATTTCAGTTTTTAGAATAATTTAAGCTTGTAAATAGAAATTTGAAGCGTATTTTTAAATAAAAAAATTTTTTCTTTCAGCCAAGCGTCAATTAGATATACGCTTATTTAATCAATTTTTTAATATCATCGAACAAAAATTCACATTCATCCTTTCTTTTAAATTATTTTTCTTCAAATAGAAGGGTATCAATAGGGGCGATACAGGCAGAAATTAAAGGTATTAATTCAAAATAACTTGAATATTTTTTTAATCGATATTATTTAGAATCAGAAATTTTTCTAAACTAGAATAAAGTTTAAATTTTATATTTGACATTCTTTTAATTTAAAACCTTCAATTTAAAGAAGTGTAATAAAAATGTTATTATTTGAAATTTTAAATAATTTTGGTTATTAGTTTTCCAAAAAATTTTGCTTATATTCTGTTTTTTATTACTTTTTTAACTGAGAAAATATTGAAATAATAAATAAATGTTTTCACAAAATATGTTTATTGTATCTATTTTATCTATCATTATAAATTTTATGGTATTTTTTTTAAGAATAAGAGTCCATGTAAAAAAAAATTGAAATCTAAACAAGTATAAAATTTTTCTTAATTGAATTTATAGTAAAGAAACCATTTATAGTTTTTATTTAATGATAAAATGGAAAGTTTTGTGGCAAGGGGGGGGGGGGGTTTAAGAGCCCAGATAATAAGATTTATATCTATTTTTGTGTATTTACGACGAGTAAAAATTAAAATTGAGAAACTTGTGGCTGAATTTATATAATATAACGATTATTATGGCTTATTAGTTCAAAATGAAGTTTATTTAGTTATTGATTATTAATTTATGAATCTTTATTTTTTTGAAATGATGTTTTTTGATAAAATAATATAAAATTTTTAAAAACAAATTATCTAAAATCGTAGGTAATTTACACAAGCCAAAGAAAAGAGCAGATTTTTGATTGTAAAAAAATTAAATCTTTGTTTTATGGTTTAAATAAAATATAAAATTTTATTGGATATATGTTGTCTCAAAATGTCTTAATTAGATTACTAAAATCAAAAAATTGTCTAAAAATTGGTTGGATGGCGGTGTTAGTGTGGTCTTTTTTAGTGGCTGAGGACATAAGAGAGTTAAAATTTGTGATAACCTCCGCTTCATTTATGCCTCAATTAATTTTAAATTTCATATTTATTTAATAACTAAAATTATTGGACTTTCTGAAAATTTGTTCTATCTGTGATAATATATTGTATTAGAAGAGTTAAAAAGATTTATCAATACTTCGGATATGCAAAAAAGCTCTGAAATATTTATTTTTTGGTTTTAGTTAGTATTTTTATTATTTAAGATACTCGGTTTCAGATTTATAAATTTATGACAACCTCTAATTATATTTGTTTCTTTAATTATGTAGTATTTTTTCTAATAATTTTTTAAAAATGATCTTTAATTTGAGACTAAAATTCAATTGATACATATTTTTATTTGTTATGCGCAATTAATTTTTAGATGTTAATATTTATGTATATCAAAGCCTATTTTTCAATCAAAATATATCAGTATACACAAAAAAAAACTTTTTACTGAATCTAGATATTTTTATATTAGAAATTATCATAATTAAATACTAATAGGCTTTGATAGATTTTACCCACAAAATCTCCAATAAAAAATAGATGTACAGGACATAATAGAATAAGATTATATACCCAAAGTAATACACCATAAATTATAATATAATAAAAAACATCTATTTTATTTACATATAATTTGGCTGGAAAAGCTAGTCTTTTTATCTAAAGATTTATTGGTTCTGACAGTACTTGGTACTAATTTTTTTTTTTGATACTTTGTTGTTATTAAAAATTTAACTGGTTTGCTTTTTCGATAAATGATCCATAATTATATAATAGAATTGATCAACTAAATATATTTATGATTAGATAGATATATAAAATTAATATTTTTTTAAACGATTTTAATTTATTAACTCCTATGTATTTTTAGATATTATTATGATAAATATACAAATTTTTTCTTTTATTTTGTTAAGTGTTATTTAAAACTAGATTAAATGCCTAAAACTGTTATAGAATTTTTGATTATGTTTCTTATGTGGCTTATAAAAATCATAGACATTGAGAAACTCTATATAATAGTATTTTCCTTTTAAATATTATACTAAATATTATTAATATAATTTCTTTAGGAAATCAAGGTATTTACTTTGAAATAAATTCAGAATTTTTAGTATTTTCTCTTTCCAATATTATTTTATATATTTTTAATGATTCAGCTATTCAATATTTGTGATTTTCTTTCATATTACTTGATCAATTTAAAGCTTTATTTTCTTTATCTAGTTCTCCAATAAAATCTTAAACAATAGTTTTGTTTTTTATAAAATTTTTCTGATTTGGAAATCAATTTTGGGGAAATTTAAAAAACACATGAATAAAATGGTCATTATCAGCTTTATTCCATGAGATTTTGAGTCAAATAGATTAATAATCATATAATTTTCAAATGAGATAATAAAAATCTCTATTTCAATAATAGAAATTTTATATTTTCAGTTTTTCGGAGATTTTTTGGTAATGGGTAAAGGTATTCTTTTTTCGAGATAATTTATGTATTTATTTTCAAGGACTGCTAAGAAATAATAATAGAATTATCTAATTTAACTTCTTTGATTGAGAAATATTTGCTTAAATATTCTTTATTAAAGTTTCAAATATGTCGATTCTTGAGTTTGAAGAACTTTTTGTTTTAGGACTGGCTTTGGGATTTTTAGCTATAATTGATTCTTTAAATCAAATATATTTAGTTTATATGGTGGTTTTATTTTGTAAGAATGAGATTTAAAAAAATGTCATGATCGTTTTTCGGATGAGTAATAATTGAGTGTATTTTATCTGTAGTCAAAGATTGGATGTATTTTGAGGGCGATTTTCATATAATTTAAAACTCAATACTTATCACTTTTTTTAACGTGAATTTTGAGTATTCACGTAGTAAATTTATTTAAATATTCGATGATTTTTTGATATAAACTACCATAAAAATACTAATGAAGCTCAGTATCTATTGAGATATTTTTTACTCTCGTAATTTCTAAAAAATAATTTATTTTTTCTATATCCATTTTTGTAGATATATTTTCACGAGTAACATGATAAATGGTCTAAAAATAAAATAAGTTATATTAAATTAAAATAAAATAAAAATAAAATTGTAAAATTTTTTATAACACGAAAAAATTCTATAAGATATTTGGCGTTCGTGAGTGGTAAAATATAACAAAAAAAAATTATCTTTTACTGGTGCAGCTTGATAATCGGGATAAGATTTTTTTTATTAAATTTGTATCTTATTCTCCAAATAATACAAATCTTTTACCTTTAATTTCTATGAAGCGTTTAATAAAAAATTTAAAGATTCAGAGTTTAATCAAACTGAAATTTTAACATTAAGCAAATATAATTCATAAAATGAAGTGTGATTTAAGGTAAGAATCAAATAAAGTTATTTTGTATCACATAAAATAATTAAAATTTTGCGAAATAATTTATGAATGAAAAATTTTCTATTTTTTTTATAAATAAAATGTTTCATAATATTTAAAATTATCGGAATATTCTTTGTATGACGAATTTAACGATGATAAAAATTTAATTTTTCATGACGCCATTGTATTTACAGGTAAAAAATTTACTAGATTTAGCTATAAATTTATTATTTTATAAATTTTTATCAAATTGAATAGTTTTTTATTGGATTTTTTATAATATGAATACTTTGTAAAAATATTTTCTGCGGATCAGAAATTTTAATTTATAGAAAAAGTGTCTCTGACGTGACTATTGATATTTTTTTTGAATTTAGTAGTTAAAAACAAAAAATCCTAATTTTTAAATGATATTTAATATAAATTTTGTATTGAATTGTATTGTATTAAAATAGATGAATTTATTTTTCAGTCCCTCTGGCTAAATCAAAACTCAATTTTCTAATGAGATACCAGAATTTCTTTCAATTATACAGGTTATAAGTTTTAAATTATAACTTTATTGATATTCATCGTTTTTATTCATTGTTTTTATAGAACTTTGAAGTGTAGTAGATGTATGATAGATAAAATCCTCCTCTTGATCTATGGAATCTTCAGAAATCTATTTCATATTGAACTTTAATAGTAGAAACATTTGTATTGAAGAAATTTGTATCATTTTAAATTTAAGCTGCTAAATCATAGTTAAAAGTGTAGAAGAGCTAGCTCTTACATATAAAAATCGAATAAATTACGCGACTTAAAGTGTAAATTGTTAATTCTAAAAATTATTTGTAAATCTTGTTATCCAAATTAAGATAATAAATTTTATTAATATCTTTAGCTTGTTACAGTACTTTAACTATCGCTTTTCTTCTAATTGAACAGAAATTAATTCAATATAATATTTTTTATATATTTTTTTCTTCCAAAGTTCCAATAAATTATTAGTATTAGTATTAGTATTAGTATTAGTATTAGTATTAGTATTAGTATTAGTATTAGTATTAGTATTAGTATTAGTATTAGTATTAGTATTAGTATTAGTATTAGTATTAGTATTAGTATTAGTATTAGTATTAGTATTAGTATTAGTATTAG
>LSSN01000731.1:11844-31681 GCA_001970855.1 Smittium culicis | reverse complement strand
ATAATATACATAATATACATAATATACATAATATACATAATATACATAATATACATAATATACATAATATACATAATATACATAATATACATAATATACATAATATACATAATATACATAATATACATAATATACATAATATACATAATATACATAATATACATAATATACATAATATACATAATATACATAATATACATAATATACATAATATACATAATATACATAATATACATAATATACATAATATACATAATATACATAATATAAATAATATACATAATAAATATAATTAATATAATATAAATATTAACATATTAACCCGTACCTAACACTTGGCTCAAAAAAAAAATAACAATTACAACATTATTGAGCTAATTTCTTTTAATAACATAGATTAAGTAGCTTTAAATGGAAAAAAATCATATTCAAATATTTAGAATACATATAAAAGACAAAAATTAAGCAAATATACTTTAATAAATCATGATTTTGGCGGGAAATTTTGTGATTTTTCTTTAAAAAATATGAATCAAATAACAAAGTAACTAATAATTAGTCACAAAAAAATAAAATTAGATAAAATGATTAGATAAATTTGGTAGGTTAAGTAATTTGGGAGCAAAAAAAGAAATTCCAATTTAAAAAATTATTTTAAAATTTTTATTTCAAAAAAAAAGATATGCTAAATATAATATAGGTTTTAATAGTCGAATAATACATAATGTTAATGGCAAGATTAATGTTAATCCTTAATAGTAGGCGAGTGATGATATTTTGAGACGAGTGATTAGCCAGAACCATCAAAAACTATTTCCCATTAAAAAAAAACAAATTAATAAATTGCTTAAAAAAGAGAGTTTATATAAATAAAAATTTAAAAGCATAGAGATGAATTTACCTTCAGTCCACCTAGAGTTTGGGGGTTGCAAGGACTCGGGGCTAAAAAAGGCTGGTGATTCAACATAATCTTCAAGATGGATAATGGACACTAAGTATAAATATATGGAATGTTAGAAAACAATAAAAGCAATAGCAAAACGAATAGGCATAAAAAATAAGCAATGAATAAATTAGATTAAGAAAATGATTAAGCCTTACTTGATTCGAATTTTTCGAATGGGTTTTTCCTAGGATTTTTAGAGTCGTTAACATAAAGCTTGTCATGTTCGATATCCAGCGACTCAGAATCGCGCCTATTTTTAGATTTAGAGTTAGGGTTATTAGATTTTTTTGAAGGATTTTTAGCATTTGAGCTTTTTTGATTTTCAGGTGTGCCGTTATATGTTAGTGCAAAGTCTAGAAATTGCTGCTTAGCAGGGTCGTTAAGAGGGACAATCGGAGGTGTTGTATTTCTTAGTAAAGCCCAAGTTAAGTCCTTGAACCAGCTATTAGATTTAATATCAGAGGCACCTCCTTTGCGGCCTAAGCGGTTAGTGTCTTGTTTTGCCAGTAAGCTCCTGATTAAGCTTTTACATTTGCTAAAAGAAGGAAGAGAAATGGGAAAGTAAGTAAAAACGAAAGACGTAAACTGAAATGAGATTCAAGTATTAGAGAAAATAGGGAGTTGAAAGGTGCAGAGAAGTAGAAATGAAGGGTGTGAATAAAAAATAAATTGAAAAAGCGAGGTCGTAGAAGGTAGATAAGTGAAGAAATTACTTTGATATTGCTTGATGTTTGGGAGGGTGGGGGAATGAAACTTCGGTTTTGAGAATATTTCTAAAGGTAGAGTTTCTGTTAGAACCTTTAAAAGGGGTTATTCCAAAAAGCATCTCATAGATAAGTATTCCCAAAGTCCACCAATCAACAGCACTAGTGTGTCCAATTCCTCTGATGACTTCGGGGGCAATATATTCTTCAGTTCCAACAAAAGAATTTGTTCTTAAAGCAGCGGTACAGGATTTGGTGTCTAAAGCAAGATGATTCTATAAAAGAGCAAGGGAAAAAGGGTAAAATAAAGAAAAAGAGGTAAAATAAAGGTATTAAGAATTTTTACTGCAAAGAAGGATTTGCTTTTTAGTATTCCAGGAGAACCAAGGGGTTGAGATTGTTTGGACAGGTCAAAATCAGTTAGCATTATGTGACCGGTTTCGTGAAGTAATATATCTAAAGAAAAGAGAAATTCGGGTAGAGTTAGAAAAAAACATATTGGAGTCAACTGGAAGCGAATGGAGGGATACTTACTTTCAGGTTTTAGGTCGCGGTATATGTATCCATTTAGGTGTAGATATTCTAAAGCACAAACGACTTCAGCGGCATAGAATTTAGAGTCCTGTTCAGATAAACATTTACCAGGCCTTGATTGGAGGACTCTGAAGAATTCACCGCCTAAGCAGTAATCCATGCAAAAGTAGAGCCTCTCTTCACTTTGAAAGGAGTGATATAGGGTGACAACGAAGGGAAAATTAGCAGTAGAAAGGATTTCTTGCTCGGCTAGGACGCGTTTAATTTTATTTCTTTTTATCATTTCGCTTTTGTTTAGTACCTTCATAGCATATAATCTGCCAGAGGTTTTTTCTTTGACTAAGTAAACTTTACCAACATCGCCCATACCTAGAAGTTTAATTTTGGTAAAGGAAGAGGGGCTCACAGAGACACTCTGAATGCGGATTGAGTTTGAGGAATATGTGCGTCTGATTAATGAAGCGCTGTTTGAGCGTTGCGAGACACTAGAAGAAATTTTAATAGCGCTAGGGGGGGCAGATTTGGTGTTTGATAGAGATATGCTTGAGTCGATAGAGATAGAGTTAGATAAATAAGTGGGGGTGTTTGTAGAATTTTTGGAGAAGTTTTTTGGGGAGTCTTCAGAGAATTTATCGTAAGCTCTGTTGGCAGTAGAACCAGAAACTTTGAAGTCGAGGTTGGTATTGCTGATTTTGGGTTGAGGATTAGATAAAGAAAAGTTAAAAGAGCCCATGAGGGGGGATTGACTTAATTTTAAAGAGATCTGGTTGTCAAAATGATTTGAGCTTAGAGGGATAGGGGAAAGAAGGCTGTTGAACCCAGAGTCTTTTTTATTAGAGGGAATAGGGCCAGTATTGTGAGAGGAAGTGGATTTCATAAGATCAGAGGTGTACATTACTTTTTTCTGAGAATGAGATTTCGAGGGGAAGGCAACCTTGTGCGAGGAGGCGTAAAAATCATTAAGGGAGGGTTTTTGCATGTGGGAGTTTACGTTCATTATGGAAGAAATAAAATGGGGGAGGATGTATACACTTGCGCGATGGACTAAAGGGAGAAGAATGAGAAAGATATAGTTGAAGCAAAACGCAAGGGCAGCTAAGGGTTCACAATATAAAAGCCAGCGCTGTAATGAGAAAACGGAATTTGTTGCGTTAAGGAATTGGAGGCTTGCGAAAAAAAAAATAGGCTGAGCAGAGTTGGCCGTTTAGTATTTTGCTGTAGAAAATGTTTCCATTTGCTACCAAGTTGTGTGAATTACGCCTTGATGATTAATATAAAATGAGCTTCGATCATCTATTTGCTGTGAGGCAGTGCTGATTGATGCCACAGCCCAATAACGACTCTGCATCACATAAGCGCCTAAGAAAGTAGCGAATAAGCAGCCAGGTACCTGCATTCGGACATAATGGACTATTTTATACTCGAGATACAGCTTGCAACCTTATTCACACATCTCCCACACCAAGCACACACATCTCCCGCACCAAGCACACACATCTCCTGCACCAAGCACACACATCTCCCGGACCAAGCACACTCATCTCCCGCAACAAGCACACACATCTCCCCCACAAAAAATACGATCTGCAGCGCTATAAAAAATCTCTTTAAATCTATAGCTTAGAGCAAGGGGCGTAGAAAATTCTTGGGTATTCCCCTACTCTTCCAGTAAATTTAGACTTTCTATCCCCATTGCATCACCCCTAATCTAACTTCTTATCTCTAGTGTAACCACGACAATAGCCAAAATGCCTGGATTAGGCGAATTTCATTTCGTTATATTACTAAACAGGGCCAACCAGATAAAAGCAAATCTTGCAAATATCCGCGATAGTATCACCAAACAATTTGTTCACAAGTAATCCCTTATCCAGGATACATAATATTTCTAATACTAAGAATCTCGCTTTTAGACCTATCGTATTTTAGTATTAGAAATGTGATAATACAGGCTTCAAATATCTTTAATCTACGCTTTACTTATCCTCGTGGCCCTTGAAATACTCATTTCAATTATCGTATCTGATTATAAAAGAGCTACCTGTTGTTCAAAGAATACTCAATATAAAAATTATTCGCGATATTAACATTTCATAAAATTTTATATATCCGCCCATTACATCATATTATCCTGTTCAATGTCGCCACGATATCTACCGTAACTTTTTTTAACTGTCAAAAATTCATTTTATTTTTTTAAAGTAGATGCAATCAAATACTTTTACTATTTTACTACTAATACTTGTTAGTCATAGTTTTGTGATTCTGCTTGAACAACTTTCTTTTTTTTTTTTCTCAATTCATTACAAACTTGCCACCAAGCCAGAAAATCTATCTAAAAGAACATATCGATAAGTTTGAAAAAATAATTTTATAAGCTTTTTTTTAGCTATCTATTAAACTCCTTACTTCATCAATATATCAGCTTTTCATAATTTTCTCATTTCCTATTCAGAGTTGCTCCTCTATTTAAACAAAATCTCGATATCTTAGATGTAAAGATTAAACGTAATAAGTAAAATAGCCAATTATATTATCTACTTGCGCAAATTATATTTCACAATATTTAACTAATACAATATACTTTTAAATTATTAATACCGTAACGTTATTGGCATTGATATTCATAAACCATTTGTCAACCTTTTCATCAATTATCAACGGTTTATTTTTAACCGTTGAAATACTGAAACATTTTAATCCTTTCCCGAGCGGTTGGCTAATAATGGTCTAACAAAACGTAGAAATACATCATATAATATAAATTATTTAATTTCGATATCTTTATAATTATTAGCTTATAGTAGATTATAGAATTTATTAAATTTGCCTATAAATTATAAAATAACCTACAAGCTCATTTTTTCAAAACGTTGTAGGGAAAGGGCTTAATTAAATATTACACAAACTCTAAAAAGAATGAAATTTTTAATATTTTAATTTATTTACTTTGTACAAACTATTACAGCAATACAACTCCTATAAAAAAATAACTTACAAATATTATTGCAAAAGGAGTTGCTAAAAGCAAATTGTGGCAAGAAAATATTTGCATCTTGCACTCATTTTAACCATTTCACAGACGGTAGACTAATTTTATGCTATTATATATAGCCAATTATGCTCAATAAACATACTTAAAATCCTATTTTCAATCAATTATTGGCTTGTTGGAAAGAAACAGCAAATAATAACATTCCCTAATAATCATAAATGTACTATAAAATCAATCTTTTCAAACAGTGAAAGTCTATAAAGGGTTATTACCAAATTCCCTGTACGAGAGATTCTTTTGATAAGAGTATGATTTTTCAGTATGAATTTTTATGGTAAGACAATTAGATTTAACTATCGTTTGTATTATGTAATTTTTTCGATGGAATTTTCTAATACGTACTTTTATAGTATTCCATAATTTTTTTTTGATAGGATTTAATTATTGGTACGATATAAATCTTAGAAACTATTATTATAGTGTAATATAGCATTTGGGGGATTATTTTGAGGAGCGGAACTTTTCATAGCCAATTTTTCTTACTCAACATTGATATTTTTACTAATAAATCTATATAGAAAATATCAATGAATTAATAATTAATAGCAACCAATAGCTTTACCTAATTCTTAAAAGCAAATAGGATCTTCGAGAAAAAAAGTTCCGTCTCTGCAAGACTTATGGGAGTTTTTATTTCTAGTAACTTGAAATTATCTAATATATTTTTTTATTCGTTCCAAATCATTTAGGGTATTTAATTCAATTAGAATTCACCAACCCTTCACCGTCCAACTCTCTTTAAAAAAAATGATTTTATAATTCGATTATGGTTTAAAGTAAATATATTATTCGCTGTTAAAATTCAGTATACCAATAATTGTCAGATCCTTGGAATTATAGTAAAATAATTGAATATAGTTGGATGTATTTAGTGCATCAAAAATAGTATATTTCCCGTGAATGGGCTAACAAATGGATTTAATTGATTTAACCAATAAATCCACCTAATAGTTGTTAACAAATAAAATTTTACAGGGAAAATTTCCTATCGCCATAAGAATCGCGTATGTAATACAAATATACTATGCAGTATATTCCTCTTCTGTCTAGCATCTAAGTGACCAAAGATAGCTTATCACTTCCCATTCCAGCACTCTATATAAATTATGTCTATTGATTCGAAGTGATTTATAAGCAATTTATTATTTGCTAGCGCTATGTAGTAAGCCAATAATATTATTAAGCTCGGATTCGTATTATTTTTACTTTAGATAGTTTTTTATATTTTGTAACTAGTAACCGTCTATCGCCTCTGAAAGGATTATAGGGCTAGCACTTAAAACTAAAAAATTAAATTTATTAGTTAGATCGTCTTAATCTATAATAAAATAGTATTTATATATACGAGGGTGTCTGAATGAAGAAAGCACCTTGTTGCATTTTAAAATTATTGGACATAACATTATATTAGGTTGAATTAATTGGCTGAATTGGATATAATTATGGTTTTATTATTCGTGAATTTCATTTTGAAGCTAACATTAGCATAAAAATAAGTACGGATAATCACAATGAGTAATAAATGAGCATGAAAACTCGTACACAGCAACTACGCCTAAAAACGCTCTCTTCATTAACCCTTTCACGGGCGGTAGACTGTTTTTGACCTACAAAATATAGCCAACAGCGTTCAAATAAAATACTATAATTCCGTGGCTATTATAATCATTGTTTTATCGTTGAATAGTTGCAAGTAATAAATATGCTTAAAAAAACATAAACTAATCAATAAATCAATAAATCAGTTTTTTTTGGAAGAATTTTTGACGGGAAAGGGTTAAGAATCGCCATCTATGTCAATTTGGACATCACGCTTATAATTAAAAATTCTCAACGCTATATGTTTATAAAATTCTATAGCCATAACATAATATTAGCACTTATTTTTTACAGTGAATTCAACTTTTATTTCAATTTTTAACAAAATCTGAGTAGACAATAAAAAAAATTTTATAAACCAACCTTGTATTTCCAGAATTATTCAGAAATTTTTGTAAATTCAAAAATGAATAAAAGAACCTTTAATGTTTATATAGAGTTATACGGAATAGATCCTTCTACATTAAATGATTATTATTTTTTTTAAAAAAATAAACTTCTGAATTTAACATATATACTTTGATTTTGAAGCTGTTAAAGTTTTGATTAAGGATAGCTCAAATAGAAAGTTTTCCTATAAATAGTCTACAAAACAAATAGTTCAGCTTTTAAAATAAAATAAATACCGAAAGGAATAATATTTTGAGTTTTTAGAGAAAGAAAATAATTTCTAAATTTCTTCAAAATAGGAATACTAATTTTAATGTCCTGTTTAAAGATATTTAGAATTATAGATTATATATAATCAAATATTGAATCTCGAAATACTTTTGATAAAAAAATTTTTATTTTAGAATATTATACTCCTTCCCGCTGTCCAATCTGATATATTTTTATATTGAGATTTATTATAATAAAGCCAAAAAATTATATTCATAAAAAAATAATAACATCAGGAAATTCTCGTTTGGTAATAGATAAATAGTAAAATCATAAGACGTCGTGCCAAAAATTTCCAAAATGCTTAATCTTAATAGTACAATCTCCAATTACATATGTAGTAAATTTTTAGGATTATACATTTATAAACTATATATTCTTAACTAACTGTTTTATAAAATAAAGAAATAGTTAAATTTAGAAAAGAAAAAAGAAAAATTTAAGACTTGTTAATAAATGCGCAATAGACTGATTCGTAGTCATATTAAATCATTAGGAGTTATGAGAAAAAATTATTATTTAAACCTATAAAAAAACAATATTGTAATTTTAAATTTTTTTTTGAAAGCTACACAAGTGTCTTTATGATAATTAAGAAATATGTAATGTGGGTAATTTTTAAATAATAAATTAATTGTTTTTCAAGTTAGCTAAGACCATTGCACTGGCTTTTGTCTTTGGAGATTTTTTCTTTTTAGATGGAGTTATATCAGAATCTTTGGAGTCATATGAGCTATGCTTTTTAAGAGCAGATCTTTTAGGAGTTATCGAAAAATCAATTTCCTGAACCATAGGTGAAATAGGAACTTTCTTTTGGAATCCTAAAATAATTTTTTTTAATATAAAATAACGAAGAGTTAGACAATATTAATAAAAAATAAATTGTTTTTATTTACTTTTTGTGGAATTTCGTTCTAGAGCCCAAGTGAACTTTTTTTCTGTAGGCGTGGAAATATCATTGATAGCATCGGAGTTTGGAGTTTTCATGTCAGAAGACGGAGTTTTGGATTGTTTAGGGGTGATAGATTCTTGAACAGAAAGCGGTTTAGTATCGCTTTTAGGAGAAACAGTAAATTCTTTAGCTCTTTTTAACTTTTTTGACTTTCGGGAGGATTTTGATGTCTCAGAATCAGGCGAGCTGATGTTTGAATTGCCATTATGTTGAGATTCAAGAGATAACTTTCGTTTAGATTTATTTGCAGTAGAGTCTGGTTTTGTAATAGGAGTCGTGTTTAAAGGAGGGGCAATATACTCGAAATGTGGTTCATTAAGAGGGCTTTCTGAAATTGAGTTGTTTTTGGAATGAGCTTTTTTGGATTTTTTATTGGAGCTTGGGCTTTTACTGATAGATTCTTCAGCTAAAGGTGTTTCAGGATGGTCAGAAGAATGTATGCCATTAGTAAGTTCATTTTCAATAGAATTTTCGATGGAATGCTCATTAGATTTATCTATTGAATCGTTTTTAGTAGAAAGGTAGGAGTCTAAAGATTCTGGAAAATCTTCATAGTAATGGTCATAAACTTGCTCAAATTCGTTTATTTTATTAATATCAAAAGATATGTCAGATATAGAGCTTTTTAAATACGTCAAAAACTGAGATCCCATGGAAATAAGCAACGGGGAAAGGGACGGATCTTCAAATTCTGTTAAAATGAGTATTTACCAATAAGATTTATCAAATGCGAAAAAGGTAAAAACAGATCTTGAAATTAAAATAATATAATAAATGTAGTATGAGTGGTAGGACTATAAAAACTACAAACCTTGTTCTTCTAGTTCGTAGCTTGAAAATGGAAATTCAATAACTTCTTTCAAAAAAATTTTGAATATTCTAGAATTTTGAGTTTGAGATATAAAGTGCAAGAATGGGCGTAAAATAGATGTAGTTGATTTGCTAATATCGGAAATTGAATCGCTGAAATTTAAGTAGTATCTTGAAATTTCATCCATTAGTATTTCACCAACATGAGAGCGAACGCCATCGGGGTATTTAGGGTTTGTTGGACTAAATAAAAAATTACAGTAGAGTTAAAAAGTGATAAATAATAAATTCATATGTAAAATATAATGGAATTACTTTAAAGGATAATTGATCATGGTGTTGAAGTATCTTTTTGATGACTTTTCTGAAAAATCGTTGTTGTGCAATAAAACAATAGTATAATAAAAAACTTTGCGCATGAGCATGTAGTATTTGCTTATTCTATAATAGTTGTAAAATAGTGGTTTTAATAAGATAATATAAAATAAAATAAAATGTCAGCCAAAAGCTCTAATGTTCAATACAATTTTTAAGGTATTGAAAATTATTTTAAATTTAGAACAAAAAAATAGTACCTGTGGCGATCCAGTTGTGGCCACTCTCTCACAATGGTTTTCCAAAAGGTTTGAATATATAGAAATCCAGTGTTGTAGCTAATGGAAAGAGGTATTTTGGCTAGATTTTCTGCAAGCTCCTGCTGTATTAGAGGTTTATCAGATAACCAATAACCTATAAATATAATGAAAGATTGTTAAGTATATAGAAGGTGATATGGCCATAAGGAAACTTACAATAGTATAGGGCCTTCCAAATTTTCATTAAATCCATTTCAGTGAAATCATTTCTGGTTGATAAAAATTTGGTCAGTTTGGACAGGGCAGCATCGCGAATGGATTTATCTATATTAGAAACGACATTAAATTTTATAAGTTTATGGAAAATAATGTACAAATTTCTTGACAATAATGAAATCATGAAAAGTGGTGGATAGAACAGAGAAGGTATGTAGGAAAAAAGAAAATAGAGAGTATAAAGTGTAATAAGAATTTTCATATTATAATATGAAAATTTTTTTAATGATAGATGTACAAGGAAATATAACACGGTAGTATTTGGGGGAGATGGACGATTAATACCTGTGTTTGCCAATCGAGAGCCAAAGGATATGCCGGATTTTGAAGAGCTCATTTATTCGAATGGACAAAAACTGATTGAGTGCGGAAAAAGTAAAGAGGATGACCTTGAGATATTAAGAGTATTGAATATTACTCTGCGCTAATAAAAAATAAGGCTTCTATCTTTTCTTGCATAAAACAGGAAAGGATATTTTACATTAGTTATATAGCGCAAAAATATTTTTGGTTTCTTTTCTTTCCAATGAAATCTCAGCAAAAAAATTTTAGCGAAAAATTTTTATTTCATTTTAATTATTTTAATTTTTACTTATTGCTTCGATCTGATCAAAAAATATAAAAATATAAATTTCTCAATAGCTAACCCAAGCTCAAACACAATTGGCCAAAACTCGAAATCAAAGTACTTCGACTTATAAATTACTGGCTGAATCACAACAAAGAGTGCTTAGATCTGCTCTAGCCAATAGACTATTCGTAATTTTAGATAATTTGGAAGAACTTATATTTAAACCCTATCACGAGCAGTAGATTGTTTTTGATCTACCAAATATAGCAAACTGATATCGATAAAAATACATCAATTTCAAAAAATCAATAAGTATTGGCTTGACTATGAATAGCAGCAAATAACAATCTATCTATTAAATCATAAACGAATCAATAAATTCGTTTTTTTTATAGTGTTTGTTAGGAAAATGTAAAGTCAGATCTAACCGCCAAATATATTATTCACGCGTAAATTTTTCTAGTATTAACTCGCGCATCCATATTTTGCAATTAAACTAGATAGTTTTATTATTTTTATTTTTCTAAATACTCACCCTTTAAATCAATTTATTTTCTACCCCCTATAAACTCTTGCTCAGATCACTTTTTATTTTCGCACATGACTATATTATGAAACAGCATTTTTTCAAAAAATAATCGAATAATTTCAAGGGTGATAAAAGTAATAAAAGTTTTAGCTGTACATTTATGACCCATAAAATATTCATATTATAATATAGTTTAAAGAATTTACCCGTTCATTGTTTATAAAATATAGGTATTGAAATAAGATGTTTATACAAAAAAAAAAAACTTTTATGGCCATTTTACCAGATAGATATAAAATATCTGATTATTAAAATTTAGTTTTAATTGCGTGTTCCTTGGTCTTATATATTTATTACTTTTTTCAAGACTCGTAAGGGTTTTAAATGGAGAACCCGCTGATTAAAGTCGATGCAAAACATATTTTAAGGTAATGGATCGTAAATTTAGTAATTAGATAATCACACACCAGAAGATTTCAAATACTTATCACAATTAAGACTTTAAGATATAAACACAGAGACTGAAATCATGTGATATTTAATCATGCAAATTCGCTCTATTTCTATTTAATTGAAATTTTACAAGTAAAAAATTATTCGTTATATATATTAAACATTTTCTAGAAAAGTAAAAATATTTTAACTATAAGAAATATCATAATTTCAGACATTCAGAAATTCTGGATTCCTAATGTTTACGCTGATATTTTATCTTTTATATTTATTATATATCAGATGTCTTTAAAAAATTAAATACAAAACGCAATACATTTATCTTCACTCGTGTTTATAAATTCATACTTGATAGGATGAATAAAAATTGACTAAATATATAAATAACTTTTTGTATAAAATCTTGTTTAATTTTTGAATAAGCATGTAGAGAATTTTCTTAGCTTATATATAATTTACATAATTGAAAAATAATATTATTCTGATTCCATTTATATTTTTAAGAGTTTTTTCTTTATATAAAGGTACAAATTTCGGTTATATTTCACTTTTGAAACACATTACTCTATAGAAAAGTCAAATCTATGACATTTTATTGTGATTTTTTTAAAAATTATTCTTCTATAATGGAATTCCTACTCATTTTCTTTCCAAAATAAATCTCTTGGCTCATGAGTTTCAGCTGTGTATCCGGGGCCATAATAAGATCTCCATATAAATCAATCTGTATTATTGATGAAATTTTGTGTAAGCTTAACGGAGCATATATCATCAGGTGATGTATCAGATTTACAAAGAATGCTAATATTTCGAACTCTTGTCTACTGTCGTCGAATCGGCGTAACCATATGCTCTTGAAGATCGTATGTTATTAGTAACCGAAACGAAGAATTGAATCGAAAGTCGATCAGAGATTAACTAAAAGAATTAGTCAATTGAATCTAAAAATAGAACATAAAATGCAAAGCATAAAAATAAGAAAAGGAAAAATAACAAAAAAAAAAACAGAAAGACAAAAAAAAGAACAAAAAAAATATATAAAGAAATGTAGGATGGAAAATAGGTTTTTTCACCTTCGAAAATATAGGTTTTTCCTTATTCCTGATTTTAATTTATTTAGATAGCATCCATTTAGTTATATTACATTTATTAAAACTCTAAGAATAAATTTATTCAAAAAAGAACTTAATTTGAAGTTTCAACCCTTGATGTTGTTGGTTATTACAATTATAATTAAATTAAGACGCAATGGAAACAACAGGCGTCAACACTAACAATATCAGAATCACTTCATGAGAAAATGCTGTACATTTATCCTAATATATATTTTTACTTATAAACATAAAATAAATTCAATGGCAGTTTTAGCTAAGCAGGTACATTTCAAAATCTGATTGGTGAACCAAACATAAAGGTATCTCCTTTTACTTACCCTTCATTGATTAATTCGGGACTAAGACTGTCTCTAGGCGACGCATGCTTTCTTTTTTTTTCCTTTAAAACTTCTTTTCGAAGCGTTTCTAGAAACTGGTGAAAATTTACTACTTTTCAACCCTTAGATAATCTGTTCAACAACGATTTTGATTTTGCAATTAATAGAATAATTTACAGCGATTGCTGTGCTTTTATGATTTTCTTAAATTCGCTTGCGCTAGAAAAATTTTTTTTCCATTAGCTGAGAAGGTTAAATATTTAACTTATTTTATAACAATAACAATTTTTGAAGTATTTATAGACCTCTCATACTTATTTACTCATCAAAATCTTTTATATTTTTTGACTCAGAGATACAAATTTTGATTGTTTACTTCAATAATGATAATGATGATGATGATTTTTATTAGAGGTGTATGATAAAATAAAATTTAGAGGAAAAAGACATGTGTGAAAGTAGTAGGGATATTTGAGCTTTATTTTATTTTTTCCGTTTTATTTTCTACTACTCTTATCGTAATCTAGATCTGTGTTTTAATTTAGATGTTTAATGTAAAAATTGCTGATTACACTTCTACAACTAACCAAATAAGCTCTGAAAATATTTTAATTATCAACTATTATGTTTATTATCTAGCTTCACTTTTAGAAGAATAGATACAGTGACAGAGAGCCGTAGTTCTACAAAATACAGCCATCATTCCATTTCTCTTTTATTAAGAAAAATAGTGACTCTATTTAATGAGTTTTAATTTTTTTTATTTCTCTTAATGGTTTATGAATTCTATTTTTAAAATTTTTAAAACTTATTTCATTTTCTTTGTAATATTTTTTACCATATGGTGGATTCTTAGCGAAGAGAGCACTTGAAAGTATAAATAATTTCATTTTAAAAGTATAATATTACAAATCTGGCCAATATCTAATATTTAACGCATGAATGAAGTATATCCCTAATTATTGGGGGGAAAAAAAGTTTTCCCAAATTTTACAAGTAAAATAAAATTCGCCTTAAAAGTAGCTACAAATGAAACTGATTGATTTGTTTTTTTTTATCAAAGAACTTTACTATTCTTTACTTATGTTAGAACAATCTTTACTTTTCTTCGAGATCTAAGATCCACTCAACGATTTGTGGCAGGACATTCGGTCACATTTCACTATATTGATATTTATAAATGTATATTAAATAAGTAAAATAAGAGAAAGTAATTAAGATTTTAAGATATATAAACCATGAATTGCATCCTCATAACACAATTAGCCATTTATAAAGCCGTATATAGAGCTATAAATTTTCTTTAAAAGATAAATCATAATTATAAATATATTATGAACGATGAAAAATGAACAACAGCAGCAGACCCAGCAACAATAACAGAGAATTGATGATTTTCAAAGTCAACTTCAGAAGCTCATTGAAGCACTTGAATTGGGGGGAAACGCCAATGGTCTATACACCTAGGCTGAAGATGATAAGAATGAGCGTATTTATATCGCTGAATGCAAATCTTACTACCACGAAACATGGGATATCAAAAAAATAAAACATGAATGGTTGTGTAAGCACGACTGGGAACACAAATTTGTGCCCCAACCCATCTCTTCGATCAAAGAAAGACATAACCACCTAGTGGAGGCTACTTTAAAAGAAACTAATTCAAAAATACTCTCAAGATTTCACAACAGGCTATTATAGAAGATTAAAAAATTGCAGAATTTGAGCGGTAGGTCCTCGAAATTTACAGAATCGGACTTAAAATCGATGAATTCTCAAGATGCTTCAGAGATATCCAAATTCTGAGAAAATACAAGATTTATTCGTATTCATAAGAAATCAACTGCAGAACCCAAGATTTACTTAGACTCGCATTCATCTATGCACATAAGTGGAAAAAAGAAAGAAGGGCTTCAGTAGAACAGGACCTCTGATTCGAAAAAAAACACATCTACCAGTTCTCCGGAGATAAACACACCTGAAATTCGCTTCTTGTTCCAATGGAATACATTGGAACATGTGGAAAGAGAAAGCAAAATGAAAATTCTGATAAACTTCTAAGGATGGCTCTCAGCTAAAAAATCAATTACAGCCAAAAAAGGGCTGGAGTTCAGTATTATCAAGGAATCCAAAAAATTTTTGGGAAAAAATGTTATAATTTTGTGAGACAAAGTTTTTGGAGAAAAGTGAAGCCAAGCAAGCGGTTCAAACACTTAAAATCCTCATTGCAGCAGTAAAATTACTTTGAACGTATTTCAAAAGTACCGAAAAAATCTATCCACGCCGCCACAAAACTCAATGTTGTTTTAGAGTGGCTAAATGAAGAATCAGATGGCCGTACCAAAATTGGTATTTATCAAGAAAAAGTAACACAGGATATAAAATTGCGATCGGTGTTCATATATCCCCCGATCGACAGGGGAAAAATCAAAATTCAAAAAACTTGAAAAATCAAAAACCGAGTTGACGATATTCCGATCTCATCGCCTATCGAACAATAGAAAAATTTTCACAAAAAATGTGCAAAATTTCTCTAATACTCCACACCAGCAGAAAAAACCCATGGTCGAAAAAGCCAAGGGAAACCATCGGGCTACTTCTTGGAGTGTAGCGGACAAAAATAAAAATAAAAAAACTCTAAAATTTTCATAAATCAACTGACCTGATCTTTTGATCACCGGTGATACCGTTAAATCCGGCGGTATCATCAAAAATTACCCTCCGTATTTCAGCCTGCTTACACCAGTGGTTAAAATTTGTAATAAACACTTTAATTCTAGATATCTAAAGAAATGGATACAAAATACCATTCGTCCTCGAGCAGATCCTGATACCGAACAAAGTTTTACCCCTAAAATAAAAATGCTTACATGCAATTAGTGAGATGGTAGAGGAATATCTAAAATCTGGGGATATTCAAATTTCAAGGGGCCAGGATGCAATTAATCCATTACCTATTTTTTCGTGGAAAGAACCGACAAAGATATGTCCATTACTCGACATTACCCATCTGAACGAGTATATCATGAATGAGGGCTTCAAAATGGAATGCTTCAGGCTCTTGAGAGATATAATTCTGCCCAAAGATTTACTGTGAAGCATGGCGCGAAATCACCTTATCATTGCATCCTAATTCACTCTTCATCAACACATATTTACTAATAAATCATCAATGAGACATTTTATTAGTCGCTTTCACTATCATTTGGACTTAAAACAGCCACAATATTATTCTGAAAGATAATTAAGATAGCCCTGGAACCACTAATATCAATCGGAATCCATATAGTATTTTATTTAGACTATTTATCGATCCTGAACACAACATTGAAGGGGTGCCATCGTCGTACGATAATCACTATAAAGTATTTAAAGAATTTGGGATTTGTAATGGGTCAGGAAAAATCTGTTTCTGACCCTTACTTACGTCAAAAATTTCTTTAATTCGTGTTCGATTCAGACAATAAGACCATCAATTTGACCCAAAAACCAAAAAAAATATTCCTCGTGAGATCCGGCGAGCATTACACCAACCTGATAATGCAAGGCTCGCAATGGGTCTTTACGCCCTTTTCTCAGTATCAAAGATTGCTGTAAGCCCAGCTGTTATCAAAGAAATAGAGCTCCTGATTGGTATAGCTCGGTCTCTACAGGTATTAGGTTAACGCTAAGACGTCCTATGTCCACTTTCTGCCAACAAAAACGACGATCTGAGATTGTGGGAAAATTATCTGTGCACTTGGAACAACATTATATTAGCTTTGAATCTTATTAATTCAATAGAAACCGTGTCTGATACTACTAACGCTTCTGGGACAGGCTGGAGTATCATCAAAGACAATATGAAATCGAGCAAAACTTGGGAAGCAAGCATTCAAAGGGAGTAGTCGAATTACAATGAGGCGACGACTCTCCTACATGCGTTAAATCTACATGCCACATACTGGTCAAACAGTGAAGTTCGGATGCAGACAGAAAACATGACATCAAAATTCATATTTAACAATGTGGGCGCAACTGTAAGCACCAAGCTGTTGAATTTGGAAAAGAAACGGTGGAGCTTTACTATGAGCCACATTATTTCATCAAGAATAACAAATATAGCCGGTAATGAAAATATATTAGCAGAATGACTCTCAAGAAATTCGAACAACCAATGGGAGAGGAAGCAGCCCTAGCCTTTTTTCGGCTTAGCAAAAAAACTATGGGGGCCACTGAAAGTGGAACTATATGCATCGGCGCTGAATCGTCAACTAAGTTCGTTTTTCTCTTAAGTTTCAGACCACAACTCCCAAGATAACAGATGTACTACTGCATTAATGGCCAAAATCGGGGGCTTATGCAAACCCTTCACCCCTTTTGACACTACTGGAATTACGGAGAGTAATTATAGAGTAGCTCTAAGTGGTTATTGTGACCCCAACTGGTCGTCACAACCATGGTGTCTAGTGTTATTGCAACTACAAAAATTCCCGCCAGTGAATTTAAAAAATGTATACTCGGTTTTGGGATTTTAAGTATGATTAATTTCGGAAACTATGATAAAGAATTATCAAATTCGGCTTTGGAATTATTTAAAATTCAAAAAGACCAAATTTAAAGGAAAACCTTCATCTTTTCTCAAACAATTTATTTAATGGTTTCATAATAATTCTATTAATTATAATAGTTATAGTGCAGTAACTTTAGAAAACTATCTTGGATCGGTATAACTAAAACCATCATCTTTTTTAGTCCAAAAAAATCAGAATCTGAATATTGGCTTTGATTATACCCAGATAAAAAAAATATCAAAAGACAAAAGAATAGTAAAGTTTTTAAAAAGAAATAGAAAGTAAAGTAATAAAATCCCCTTATAGCTTCCCAACGTGGAACATAGATGATTTATTAAATCATTTAAATACCTAGGAAGATAATAGCCAACTTTCTTTGCTTTTATTGGCCAAAAACGAGGCCATTCTTTTAGCCTTAGCCACTTCTTGGAGGCCCAGAAGTGAGCTATATGACACTTCAAGATATATAATTAGGTCAAATAATGAAGGATTTCTTTATTTATGGTACCCAGTAAATAAAGGTAAAAATTTAAATTCTATATTGTTAGCACCTCTAGAAGATAATGCTAATTTTCCAGAAGGGATATAAAATTATATCTTCTAAAAAAAAATAGAATTTACATTAAATGGGAAAAAAAAAAAAAGAAAAATTTTTTTTCGTATTTAAACCACTGCAAACTCAGCGTAAATGAACACAGTAGCTAATTTTACAAAATCTATTTTATCTGGAAGAGGCTCAAATGACAGTGAAAATAGTAAAAGAGCAGTGTTATCAACCAAAGTTTATCTAAATGGAGTAAGTTTGGAAAAATAATGCGATAAGTAAATTAGGCAAATGCAAGTACATTCAAAAAGTACTTTTTTTAACCTAAAAAATTTTAGCCAAATTAAGAAACCAATCGTTAAGTTTATCTTCGTTACTGAAAAATAGATAAGGTTGTTCTAACGTAAGCGAATAATGGATAAATACTGTTTGAGGGTCCCGAAAATGATTAGAAATGACTGATTGTGCTATGGGGAGGCTTTGGACGGGTTATGTATCTTACAATCTTAAATACCTTCTCTTATCTTTATTTATTTAAAAAATATTTATAGCTATCAATAAAGTTAAATATGGCCAAATGACCTAAAACCAATCTTTGAGTGGACCTACGGTCCCGATGAAATATTTTCAACGGTATTTAGTTCATGTAAAAAAAGCGTTAAAATTGGTTTCAAATACCAAAAAAAAAAAGTAATAAAGTATCAAAAATAAATATATAATATATATAAATAAGTTTAAACGAATAAATAAAATATATCAGATGAAAATTATAAGTATATACTATAAAAAGTTAAATTTTTTTGAAAAAAATTATATCGCTTAAAATTAAGTTTGCAATTTTCAGAATTTCGAAATTCGATCTAGAAAGTTAAAAAAAAAAAAAAGTGAAAAAGTAAAAATCAGCTTACAGCGTACTAGTCTGGTGTTATTAATAATATTTTTTTTTGCAAAAAAAATGTAAAAAACAAAAAGATAGTATTGAACATGAAATTCAAGTAAAAAAAACATCCGATACTCAAAATTCTCGAATTCGAGCTAGAAAATGCATAAAATGATATCTGCAAAATTTCGCCGGTTTTTCATAAAGTGAAAAAATCGGCTAATAAAACTAATTTGTAAAAAAGTATAGAAATATAAATATACTATGTATTTGTTGAAAATGAATTTTAATTTCGGTAAAAGCGCAGGAATGTCTATCAAGAATGATTAGGCTTAAAAGATTGCTATATATAATCTTAAATCGTCTGTGTTAGAAGGTAATATGTACTAAGAATGTATTCGTAAATAAAAATCACTTTAAAAAAGAATGAATATTTAAAAATTAAAAAGTATCAATGTGGAGTTTGACGGTCACTAAATGTATACTTCAATACAATCAGTATTGAAATTATATAAGCGTTTACATGTCCATTGATGATCCCTCCCACACATATACACACAGTACCAGAATATAATAAACTTAAACAATTACTACAATCACTTCTAATTTTTTTAAAGACCGGCGACAATTATACACTATTATCGTAAATAATACCAAAATTTATACTATTATTTAAAAAACTAATACTATTAATATTACTTTAGGAAAAAATGACAATAACACAAGCTATTAGATCTTGCAGCCCGTCCTGTTTTTATAACCTT
>LSSN01000731.1:0-11450 GCA_001970855.1 Smittium culicis | reverse complement strand
TGTAATAGAATGTACCATGTACTAAGAATGTATACGAAACTACCGAGTACTATAAGAATCTACGAAATATTAAACAATTAAATGGTAACAATGTGGGGTTTGACGGTCACTAAATGTATACTTCAATACAATCAGTATTGAAATTATATAAGCGTTTACATGTCCATTGATGATCCCTCCCACACATATACACACAGTACCAGAATATAATAAACTTAAACAATTACTACAATCACTTCTAATTTTTTTAAAGACCGGCGACAATTATACACTATTATCGTAAATAATACCAAAATTTATACTATTATTTAAAAAACTAATACTATTAATATTACTGTAGGAAAAAATGACAATAAAACAAGCTATTAGATCTTGTAGCCCGTCCTGTTTTTATAACCTTGATAGAATAGAGAAAAGCAGACTGTGTAAGAGGTTCATTGATTTTGGTAAAAAGATATCAAACGAAGACACAGAATGCATTGTAAAATATACTCTATTCAATTCAAGGTTAGGACGGTCTATTTTAAATGATATATTTTCATTGTCTAAAGATAAAGTGAAAAATACCATTAACAATATCAGCAAGCTCCACTCAAGCTTATCAACTGGCAGGTATCAGAAATCGACCATCCTAACACTGGTAGCTTCAGAATTTTCACCGTCTCAGCTTATTAGCTTCGGATTTGAGTTTTCAAGAACTCAGTTCAACACTGCGAAGCAAAAAGCAAGCGAAGATAAGTTCATTTGGACGATTACCAGAGACACATTCCTAAATCAAAATCTGCTGTTGGTCAAACCGTCGTTGATTTAGTAAAATCATATCTCCACCGCTACTCTCAGCCATCTTCTATAACAGGAAGAAGAGTCGGTGAAGATATCAACGGTCTCAGAACTCCGGTGATGTATTTAACCCAGACAAAGAGTTATATATATCACCAGCTATTAAAGGAAAATCCGGGTTTGAAATTGGGACTGAGTACTTTCTACAATGTCTGCCCAAAAAATTTCAAAAAAACGACCAAAAGAACAGATATGTGTAAGGTATATGCTTCAGGATCATTGGTTGAAAAGATGTACCGATCGGGAGTTTCAAGTCATGGAATCGACTCAGAGAGCTCACGAAAACTTATGAAGACGTACAAAGATTTTAAAAATCAAAAAATGTTGGTCGGTGAACAGAGGGGACGATTCACC
Source organism: Smittium culicis (assembly GCA_001970855.1). Classification (NCBI taxonomy): domain Eukaryota; kingdom Fungi; phylum Kickxellomycota; class Harpellomycetes; order Harpellales; family Legeriomycetaceae; genus Smittium; species Smittium culicis. The sequence goes on along the minus strand of LSSN01000731.1, from coordinate 10,256 downwards.
AGCTTAGAAGGGAATTTAGGTAATGATTCATGTATTATAATTTATGATTTCAAACAAAATTTTGAGATTGGTGGGGGAACGGTGGAATCTTTGGATGTTTTTTATAGCAGGGTTCAGATTACAGCTATAAAGTAGCTCTAGAGACCAAAAAATTTACTGATATAGTAATGACCAAAATTTGAGCTAAGTTAAACAGAGTGAGATTCAAAAGAAAAACTCATAAGCCAAACTATTTACACTAAAATGAAAACTATAAAAAAAACTTTTTATTCAGTTTTTTGATATTGCCCAAATAATTCATGGTCATTTCAGCCAACAGAAATATTGTGTGTCATTACAAAATTATATGCTTAGCCACTATAATTGAAATAAATGTCAACATATAGTTGGTGATTTCGGCTGTTAATTGGTCAAATCAGCATATCTGATTCCTGTCTGCTACTGGACTTAAAACTATGCTCGTCCCCTATGTATGATATCTTGCCTCTTATGTTGAATGGCTTCAATCGGTTTATGTGAGATATTATTATTGTTATGAAAACATGACCATCTTTATACACTAAACAATTGCTAATTCGTAATATTTTCTTTGCTAATCTGTATGATACTTTTATGCTTTACTGAGCCCAAGAGCAATATTTATCCCAACGGTTGTTTGGAGTTTCAATAGAACATAATCTCACGTCTCGTATGTGACTGCTCTGAGTTTATCATTCTATATATGGCGCATTGCTTCTTTTGCGATATTTTTGTTCTTTGATATAGTTGTTATTATTAACTGCAATTTTGCTTAGGCTTTCTTTCGTAGCTAATTATGATTATTTTGTTATTCAAATCAGCAGTCAGGATAATCAGTCGTAATTATATATACGTAAAAATTTATTTCGAAGATTTTTATTCAAAAAGTGCCAAATGGGTCACCTTATATACTTTTCACACTATATATTTAATAAAACTATACTTATTAGGATTAACCCATAATCTGATAAAATAGCGTAATATTAAATACAAGCCAATAGAAATAAAGACACTATATATCTTAAATACACAACCGATCAATTTGATAGTTGAGCTGTGTGTATAATAGGATACTTGTCATTGGCTAATGAAATCATTGCTTCTCTATGATTGGCTGTCTCCAATACCTGGCGTAACACCAGTAATATCATCATGTTTCACTTGTCCAATAGCATTGCAAGATATGTCATTGGACAGTTGGCTATCTCGGCTGTTAATTGGCCTAGTCAATATGTCTGAATTCTGGCTGCTGATTGGCGTATCACAGTGTACATGATGTAAGATTTTGCTGTGTCGGGGTGTGCAACAACTGGAGCTGTTATCATTGCGTATTTGAGCTTTTCGAAGGCTGTTTCGCAGTCGATATTCCAGTCGAAGGCTGTGTCTTTTTGAAGCAATTTGTAGAGTGGCGCGGCAATGTTAGTAAAGTCGTCAATAAATGATCTGCAGAATGAGACCATGCATAAGAATCGTCGTAGGGCTGGAACATTTGTTGGGCGAGTAAACTTCTTTACAGCGGATATTTTCTCTTCTGCTATTTCCTGGCCATTTTCAGAGACTATGTATCCCAGAATGTCGACTTTGGGAACAGCGAATATGCACTTTTTGGGATTTAGCTTGAAACCCTTTTCTTTAAGTTTTGAAAGCACAGAGCGAAGATGTACAAGATGCTTTTCGCGTGTTTTCGAAAACACCAGAATGCCATCTGCGAATGCTGCACAGTATCCAGAGTCAATGCATTGCCTGAGAGTTCTATCGATGTTTCTTTGGAATGTTGCTGGCGAGTTGCTCATTCCATGTGGCATGACCAAGAATTCATGATGGCCATCAGGTGTTGAAAAGGCAGAGGCTTCAACTGAGTCGGCATGGAGCGGAATTTGATAAAAGGCTTTCAAGACATCTAACTTTGAATAGAATCTGCAGCCAAAAAGTTGATTCAGAATAATGTCGATTCGCGGCAGAGGGTATTCGTCACGGGTAGTGACTTTGTTCAGTGGCCTAAAGTTGATGACTACTCTAGGTGTTCCGTCAGCTTTGGGAACTATGAGCGGATTGGCAGAGTAAGGCAAAGTTTATGGGCGTGCATACCCAGCTTTGTACAGCTCTTGGACGTGCTCGCGAAGAGTTCCAGTTTCTTCAGGCGAATAGCGGCGCATTCTTGAATGTACTGACTGATCAGTGGTTAAGCGTAGCTAGAGCAGAAAGTCGGTTTTGATAATGCGGGGATATTGGATCGAATAGCTGAGCTACAGATCGCAATATTTCAGAGATATCAGGGTCGGCAGTAGGTAGGCAGTCAATAGCAGAAGCAGCAAGAACTAATGGCTCCCATTCGGCTGCTTTGGATCCGGAGGGTATCATTCAGAATTTATTGTATTTATTTCCATGAGTGAAGCAGATAGTCATATTCATTGGGCTGTAAGTCACTTTTGATGCGAAGATGAAATTTGCGCCAAGTATAATGTCGAGCAGTTGTGAAGGCATTATTCGGAAAATCGTGTCGTATTTGGTATTTCCAAAGCTTATAAATGTCGAAACAACTTTATCTGAAGTGTTAACTGTCGAATTGTTTCCTAGCTTTATTTTAATCGGTTTGTGAAGTTTAGGCTTTAAGTTTAACTTTTCTACAATTGAAGACGAGATACTTGTTATTTGGGAGCCAGAGTCCAGAAGCACAGAAACAGGAAAGTCATTTATCGTAGCTTTGATTTAAAAGCAGATATTCTCGTTCAAATGCAGATTCATAGTCGTTAGTGCAGTTGGGGGTACAACTTCGTCAGCAAAGCGTAAACTCGAGATGTTCGTCGCAAATTTCGTAAAGTCGTCATCGATATCGTAATTATTGTTATCGTCGTTATCGTCGTGCTCGTTTTTGATTTCGTAATCGTAGTCGTTTTCGCTATCGTATTCGTTGTCGTATTTGATGTCGTATTTGTTGTCGTTTTTGATGTCGTATTCGATTTGGAGTTTGCTGTTTTCGGATTGAGGCTTGTCAGGAGGCTTTCGTTTTTTTCGCACAGTATTGCTCCTATTTACTGTGCGTTGTCTTTTCCCTCTTCAAATGATTCAGAAATCAAGGGATTCATGATGCGGACGGGTTTGAAAGGCTTGTTGAATGAGCTATGTAGTTACCCCTTTTGGCCGTAGTTGTAACACTGTCCGTTCCGTACATACTCTTAGAATTAAGCTTTCGTCGTAGTTGTATTTTCTCAGCTGTGTGGCTTTGTATTGCGCTGTAATGGGTTTCTGAAATTTTGAGCGCTGAAACGCGTAGTCTCTGTATCATAACAATTGTTGTACTGAGGTGTGTATTGTGCAGCACTGATGGTAATATTTTGATCAGGTTTGATTGAGGCGACAATCGGATCGATTTCCATGCTTATCTGGCGGTCTACATTCATTCGGGCAGGCTCGGATTGAATCTCGGTAATCTGGGCCTTGAGTCGTTTCTCGAATTCCTCGAATTCCTCGAATGTCTCATTGGCAATTTCGGGAAGGTACTTGCGAATGCTTTGTTCGATTTGCTTCCTAAGCATTACAATTGCTAATTTGCTGTTATCTCCTGTGACAATTTTGATGGCTGGTCGGACTTGCTGGATAAACGAATTGAATTCCGATTTATCCGTTAGGCGCATTGTGTAAAATTTGTCCAAAGCCATTCTGAGAGATTCTGCATCGTCAAACTGTTTAGATAATTCCTGACTTAAACTTTCGCAGTTATCAAGTTTTGGATCAGATTCATCGTCGTACCAGCTTCTGGCCTCACCCTTCAATGAATCGTCTACAAGGATGCTTGATTGGGAGTCGTCGTACACCAGATATAGTAACCAGTCAATCATAGCGAATCAATGATATCACCAGCCAATACCAAGTATCCTATTATACATACAGCTCAACTATCAAGTTGATCGATTGTGTATTAAAGATATATAGTGTGTCTTTATTTCTATTGGCTTGTATTTAATATTACGCTATTTTATCAGATTTTGGGTTAATCCCAATAAGTATAGTTTTATTAAATAAATAGTGTGAAAAGTATATAAGGTGACCCATTTGGCACTTTTTGAATAATCATCTCCGAACTATATTTTGACATATATTTAGTTACAAATTATCGGATTATGAATCAGTGCGGCCAATAGCATACGCCAGTATATAGTTACATGCTGCAGAAATGAACTATTTTTCCAGTGACTAGGTAGCCCTAGCAGTAGTATTAGGATTAAACAAACCCCATAGTTATGTTCATAGCACCTGTACATAATTGTATACTGATCATCGCGCTTTGATTTCTGCACTCGCAAATGACGAACCTAGAGGTAGAATCACTCGATGGAATTCAGCGTTACAAAAATATGACTTCAAAATCAAGCATGTTACGGGATTAGAGAACGGGATAACTGATGCTTTAAGCAGAGAATTTGGAACCGGATATGAACATGGATACAAGCTACAATTTCAAATCACAAGAAGCCAAGTGTTAGGTTTTAGATTCAAATTTTTAATCAAGTTTTCAAGATCGAAAGACAGTAGATTCAACAAATGAATCTACAAATCTTTTATATTTGAAAATATTAATAATTTTAATTGGGAAATTATGATTAAGAATATAATCAGAATTGATCCAATCAAATCTAAACATTATCCCACGTTTAAAATCTAAACATATAAAATAAAATTATTTTTAAAAATAACAAAGAAAGGGTAGAGCACCTGTAATTATCGCAAAAGTATATGGTTGTAGCCTCATGGCAGATCTTTCTGGCAAGCCGTTTGGACCGCTGGACTGCTTAGACTATGGAACTCAAATGCTACTTCTGGGAGGCTCCGAGTTTGATTCACGGCCTCTTCATGTATTTCTTTTATAATTCTGACAGTAATTTATCGCAATTAAAATTCTCTTCGAGCTCCAAGCTGATTTCTTATTTTTCAAAATATTCCCAATTTATCAAGAAAAAGGAAATCATCCTCTTTTTCTAGCAGTCAAGTATCACATGGACAATAAATGACTCGTTTCCATCCTCGATTACAGGCTTTGAGGAATTTTTTTTTTTCTGGTATGTTGATTTCTTTGTATCTTTCGAGCAAAGATACGTGAAATACATTATGGATTCTCAAGCGCTTTGGTAGCTTCAATCTGTAAATCACTTCTCCAAGCTTTTCCTTTATTTAGAAAAGGCTAATTTTTTTCCAATCATGCTTGCTTGAAGGTCTAGCCGTTTTAATATTTTTTCTTAGAAGATAAACATTATCTCCTGTTTTGAACTCAGACTGGATTTATTAGTGCTTTTCTGCTTGCCTTTTAGCAGATTTCAATCTTTTTCTAAGTTAATTTTCATTTGATTATGAAATTTTTTCATTTCCTCGCATTTGTTAATAGCGCTCGGAAAATTGAATTCCATCGAAGTTTTTGGTTCAAAACGCGGGTTAAAACCTTCTAGAGAGAAAAATGGACCCATTTTATTTTAAGATTGGATCGTATTATTGTAAGAAAATTCTGCTTGAGGAATGATAAAGCTCCAGTTATCCTGCTTATAGATTAAAATCACCCGTAGATATTTTTCTACGATTTGATTCACTCTTTCAGTCTGAATTTCAGTTTCCGGGTGAATCATCGTGGATAAATTTATTTTGATTCCGAGAAGATTAAAAAAGTTTTTCCAAAATTTTGAGGTAAACTAAGGCCCTCTGTAATTAATAACTTCGGTGGGAACTCCATGATATTTAAATATATATATTTCAAATAGCCCGGCAATTTTTGCTGAATTCGGCATCGCTCGAAGAGAAATATACTGAGAAATTTTCGTAAATCTGTCGACCACCACCATCAAATTAGCTTATCCCTTCGAATTTGGTAATTTAGTTAATAAGCCCATCGTCACAAATGACCATGGTTTCTCGGCGCGATTTAGTGGTTTCAAAAGTCCACATTTTTTTTGTCTAAAAGTTTTTGCTCTATTTTAAACACAACACGATTTAATATATTCTAGTATGTATTTTTTAAGGCCTGTAAACCAATATTTTCCTTCTATTAATTCTATTGTTTTACTATGGCCAAAATGTCTTGCTACTAAAGAATCATGGTTTATGACAATAACCAGCGCTCGAAATTTCTTTGATACTACTATTTTCTTGTTTATCTTATACAGATAATTTTGAATATCATATTTTAAATCGGAATTTTTTAATTTTTTTATCTCTCTCGAAATGAACTTATGATTATTCTTTATATAGATAGATAATTTCTCTATATTTCCATTAATCGGTATAGTTATTTAGTTTATAAAATGTTTTATATCGATTATTTTCCGATCCTTGTTGATTAATGGTATTTTGTTCCCCATTCATGAAAGTGCATCAGTCTTTGTGTTTATATTACCTGGTCTGTATTTGATTTCGAATTCATATTTAATTGATAATTTAAACCTTCGGACGTATCTTTCTTTGAGCGTTTTTGCTGCCTTGAAATATTCTGAGTTCTTATGATCCGTTATAACATATAATTGAAAATTTTCTTCCTCTAAATAATGACGCCATTCTTTTAGTATCGCAACTATTGCTAGCAGTTCCTTATCATAAATATGATAATTTATCTCACTTTTATTTAATTATCTTGAGTAAAAGGCAATAGGTCTCAGGTCTCCATCGTCAGATAACTGTGAGAGTACAGCACCTATTGCATAGTTTGAAAAGTAAGTCTCGACTATAAAAGATCTGTCAGGATTTGGATACTCCAAAGTTTCTGATAAAGTTAATTTTACAAAAAGAATTTTGAAAGCTTGATCTGCTCGTTTATTCCATCTAAATTCTGTATTGCTTCTGAATAAGTTTGATATCGGAATAGTTAGCTTCGAAAATTCTGTAGCGAGTTTTCTATAGAAGTTGTCAAATCCCATAAATACTTATATTTCTTTCTGAGAGATAGGTACTTCAAATTCTTTAACATTCTTATGCTTATTTTTAATAGCTTATATTCCATCAGAATAGACAATGTATCCTAAAAAATCAACTTTATTGCTATGGAAAACACATTTTTTCTTCTTGATATACAGTTTATTTTCTAATAGTTTGTCTAAAACTGAGCTAACATGTTTTATATGTTCCTCTTCGTTTGTGGAGTATATCAGAATATTGTCAAAATATGCAATTGCGTATGTATCCAAGACGTCTCTAAGAACTCTATTAACAAAATTTTGAAACGTAGCATGGGCATTTATTAATCCGAATGACATTAATTTAAATTCGAATTGTTCGTTTCGGCATCTAAATGCCGTTTTCAATTCATCGCCTTGTTTGATTCGTATAAGATTGTAAGCATTTTTCAGAAGATATTTTGTGAATATTTTTTCTTCTCTAAACCTGTATATAGTATCATCGATACGTGGAAGAGCGTTTTTTTTTCTGTAGCACTATTAAGCCAGCGGTATACTTTGCATAGCCTTAGGCCATCGTATTTTTTCTTAGCAAACATTATATGATCGCCGCAAAGGGATTTCTATTGCTGAATAAAAACTTTTTCTAGGTTATCGTCTATGTATATACTAAGCTGCTTTAATCCCAGTTCATATAGTTTGTATATAGGTCCAAAGTAAGTTTTAAAATTCGAATCTGATTCCATAGCTCAATCGAATTCTCTATGTTCTGGAGAGTTTTTGCGCTTTTCTAGCTAAAAACTGGTAATTATTTGTAGTACTAATTTTTTATTATGTCACCCTCTTCTTTTAGAGTTATAATAGTTTCACTTAAGGATTTATTTGAATTTTATCGGCTTCGTCTGTTGTGAAGTATTCGGATTTGCATTCACTCTCATCAGTTACTAGGTCGTTTTTATTATAATTTGTAGAATCATTTTCAGGCGATAATATGGCATCTAGTTTTAAATTTTGTTTTAGATAGTTATCTTGGAAATATTTTAAATCGAATTTAAAGCTTGAAACGTTCCAATTTATTTTTAGCGAATGCTCCCTGAGCCGTGGAAGTCCCCGTATTTTATCTGTGTGTCTAGTCTCTATAGGGTATAGATTGATTTTCTCATCATTTTTATAAAAATCTATTTCCAAATCTTTTGCATATCCATCAATTTCATTTTCAATATGTAGCTCCCCATTTATAGTTTCAACTAATATTGGGTTATTTAATATAATTGAAGGAAGTTTTAGTTTTCTAATAATATTATCATTTATGAAATTCTATGATGCACCAGAATCTATCATATCATTGGATTTTTGTTACATATTTTTATACAATAGTTTTGTTGAATTTTTTTTTTTTTTTGGATATTTAGTAAAATGACTATAATCAAAAATAGAAAAAACTTTTAATTTGTACCCCAGAACTGACACCATATCTACTTCCGTGATTTGGATTTTAAGTACCTTGAGTGTAGAAAGTTATATTTTTAGTGTTCGTCTTCGCCACAATACAAGAAAAGATTAATTTTTAGCCTTCTTTCTCTTTACTCGACAGAAATAGGCCCTTTTTCTGTATAAAGCATCCAATTACATAGGTTGGTGTTCAATTTTCAGTATAGTAATTCTGGTGTTGAAGTTACTAGCAATGACACTTGTTGTACCTCTGGGTTAACGCCATAGCAATTTCTACAGTCTATGCGATTTTCTACCCTAATTTCCATATCCATTATCTGTTTGAGTGAGTTTGGTATATATACGGCGAACAAATATATCATGTACTGTGGGTTTAAATTACTCAAGAATATGTCTATATGTTCTGGATCGCTGAATCAAGTTTGTAGTGCAAAATTTGTGAGATCTGCTGCATATTCTGACACGTTTCGCCTTTTCTGTTTACAGTTCTTCAGTTTCGTAATGGCATTTATTGAGCAGCTCGAATATGAAAATCTTTTTTCGAATACAGCAAAGAAGTCGTTAAAGTTCTGTAAAAGTGGAGACTTACTGGTTATCAGGCTTCCAAACCATATGCTTGCGGTGTCTTTAAGATATCTTCCTATGTAAGAAATTTGATTTTTTTTTATTTTTTTTAGCAAAGTAGTCCGCGTACTTGCAATATTACAACTCCAGCGCGGATTTAAATGAATTAGAGTTTTTAATTTTAGCGTCGAATTTTTCGATATCAGATTTTCTTATTTCCGAAACTATTAACGCGTTATTTGAAAATTCGGAGTAGTTAAAATTTCTTGAAGATTCGAATCTCAGTTTTAATTGGAGTTATTTTTAATTTTGTCAAAATGAATAGAAAATCAGAAGATGAAGCAAAAACTGAAACAGAAGCAATAGTTTTGTGAAGATTTTTGATAATTATAATCTTTTACAAGTCTTTCAATATGTTAGGTTATGTATTTAAATTTTTTAATAAGTTTATAAGATTGAAAGACTTGGAGATTCAAAAGACTAATATACGAGTCTTTTATAGCTATAAATATAAATGATTTTAAATTTGCAGTTCTGATTAAGAATATAATCAGAAATGATACGATCAACTCTTGGCATCAAGGACCATCATTAATAACGATAAAAAATTTTGGTAACTCGATGTACTTGTTAGTGAAGCTGACATAGGCAGTGACTCAGATTCGGATTCCAACTCTAGAGAAATTGCAACTGAATCAGAGGTAAATGCTATTGAATTCGAATCAGAAAACAAAATTGTCGAAATTAATCAATATTTCGATATCTCATATTATAATCCAAATCTTCCAACACCAAAAGAAATAGAAAAACAACAAAAAATAGATGTAAAATTCAAAACAATAAGTAATAGCTTAGAATCCCCTGTTAATAAACCGGAGAACTTGATAAATCAACCAAAGTCATACAAAATAATTCATAATAAGCTCTATAGCATTTCCGACGCTCGAAATCCACGACTTTATGTGGCTACAAGATGGTTAAGCAATTTTTTGTTTCTCTATCACGACACTCATAAAAGTTCTCATTTAGGTCACTTTCAGAAAATAATAAAACTCAGGAAATTTCTGTTCTGGGCACAAATGTACCGTGATGTATTTGATTATATTCAGAGTTTCAGATTATGTTAACTGACGAAGATCTCAATTCTGCAAACGCCTGGAGGATTTTCTGCGACGAATAGCAGCCATGAATCAGATATACTGATTCAACCAATGGACAGTCAAGATCATCAGCTATCGAATGATATGCCTTCCAAGGTTATTGGCTAAAAATATCATTATGTAATTTCATGAAGAAATATATTGGCTGTAATTATCTTACGCTGTTTCAGCAATAGACAATAAATGAATA
>LSSN01000729.1:10753-27222 GCA_001970855.1 Smittium culicis | reverse complement strand
CTGTATTTTTTAAAAAATAATCTTAAGAATACATTTAGAATAGGTATGGTTTAATACAAATTCAATAAACTTTCTATCTTTCAAATCCCAGCAATTTTATCTAATTAAAATTATCAACTAGAATAAAAAGTTTTAAATTATTCAATAAAAATCCAAAATGACTTGAATTAGTATAAGATTTTTAGCTCTTCTCCGGGTAACTCTTAGATAATATTTAATCTTCAAAGTTTTATGATATTGAAAATTTTGTTTATGTTTTAGTATTAATTTTGATTTCCAGAATACTAAGATGAAAAAACTAGACATTTTGTGATACCCTCCCCCCATATTTATATCTAGGCATATAAAATTTAAAAATAAAGGCACAAAAATGCTATGCTATTTATAAAAAATTTTTTGACAACAAAAATTAAGAAAACTCCGTTTTATCTATAAAATAAAATGAATTTTATAAAGTTAAAATGATAATTTAAATGGATTAAAATATATATTTATGCTGATACGCTTAGTTAGTTTGCATCTACATTACTGGTAAAATAACTTATATTATAATTTCTAACTTACATAATATTCCACTTTTTTTATTTATATCGTACCAATCTTCTTTATTTGACCTTAATTATCAAAATATTACTTTAAGCTTTAAAATTTTTCGTTTTAATTTTATGTTAAATAGGTTTAATTCTTCAATTTTTAAATTATCATTAAACAGGCTTGAAAGATTAAAATATCACTTAATAAATGGGAGGAATAGTATTGAAATCATCTGTGAAGTATTCAACTTTATATAAATCAACGTTCCAAATCAGGTATAATTCTTATAAAGTTATAAAAACGAACGAAATTATTAAAAATTTATCATTGACTGAAATCATTTAAAAAAAACATAGTTTATATGAGATTAAAACAAAGATATTCTTAAATATTTCATTTTTGCTTATATAAATACAAGAAATCATAAGTTCTATAATTTTATTTTATATTAAGTTATAATTTTAGGAAAATATATTAATCGTATAATGATAAGATTAAATGAGGTTCAAAAACTATTTTATTTTATTAAAAATATTCATATGTAACAATAATATTATATATAAATGTTTCTGAGTTTGAGTCTTCAACATACTACAATTTTAACGTTTTGTAATCAATTGGTGACTAATAAAGTGACTATTTTAAACTAGATTTAATTTTATATTAGATAAAATTTTAAAATTTAGCTATGAACTTTTTTAGTAGAACCCCACTAGTTTAATGATGAAAATTATCAGATTTTTTTTATACAATTTTATTAGCTATAAATATAATAAATTTTTTTTTTTCATTATAATAACCTACCCTAATATATGTAATATATTTTACATATAATTATAATATACACCAGATAATTATATATTTCTGATATAATCACATTTTGATAATAGATATGTCATCTCGAGTAATAATAGAATTGGAAATCCTTTAAAAAATCGAATTTCGCATTTTTCTAGTTTTTGAAATAAAAAAATATTCTAGAGTCAATTTAACAATTTATTGATTCCGATATTGATATGAGATTATTGATAAAAATTTTTGGTATAATCTACGCCAATAATCAGTTTATATGATTATTAAGATTATATTTTTGAAATTTATATTAATTTTGGCTCATTAATTGCTATGCTTGTGTTTATATATATTTAATTTATTCAATATAATATATTTGTGATTTTAATATTTCTTTCGCTAGCTTCTTTACTTTATTTAAATTAAACTTGCTTTGATTCGCATTTCTCTCATAATGCTGTTTTAGTTTTGGAAAATTAAATATCTTGCTTGTAAATATTGATTATATATATCAAGTAAAAATAATGTTTTTTTTTACCACTAATAACATTGGCTTGAATAATTTATAATCGTGATATTATATGTTTAAAAGTTAAAAATCACTATTTATAAGATATTTTATTGATTTCATTGGTATAAGATTCACAAAATGACCCAAATTTTTAATTTTTTTTGGATTATTAATCATTTGGTTGTAAATTTAAAAATATTTTGAGATTAAATTGCTTAATGTTAAATAATTTATCACCCCTGATATAAATTTTTATTTTTGCCCATTAATATTGTACACTACATTTTAAAGATGTGTTAGGTAATTTTAAGAAAATTTTTCTTTTTTTATTGAATTAAAATAGAGCTCTATATTTAATAATTGCTGTAAAATTATAAATAATTAATTTAAATTATATCCTATTATTATTTAAACAGGATCAACAAAAAATTATTTTTTAATCTCTTTTCAAAAAATAATAAATATTAAGAGGCCTTTATTAAGCGAAAACTGCATATTTAATTTTATTAAAAGCTCTAAAGACTCAGAAAATATTGCCTCTTTATATCTGATTATTATTCTTATATAATTTTTTCTTATAATTCGTTTGTAACGGTGTTTTATTTTATACTTTATATTATTTTCAATATATGTTTATTTTATCAATTATTTTATTTGTTCTCTATATTCTTGTAAATATAAAAAATACTGATACTTCAGCTAATTAGTAAAATAAATAGTAACCTTTTTATCTATAAATCTCTTAGATAAAATTTATGATGAAAAAATATTTATAGATTTCTAAATCACAAATTTTTTTTTTGTAAATATAATTAAAAATCATTCGGATTTAATCCTGTCAGCTTGATGATTCGTTTGGGTAGTTTTTTTTTTTTGAAAAAAAGTGCAAATTATTTGATTTTTTTATAACAAAATGGTTCTTTGTGGTTTTTAATTAATTATCTCTATACTTTATTTTTAACATTTATTATTTATCATAATCTTCTTAAATTCTTCAACATATCTATACATAAGATAATACTCTACAAAAAGACAAGAATAAAAGTTATGATATATAATTTTAAAATTTAAGTTTTACAAAAATATTTTAAAATTATTATAATACAAGATAGATTTTTTCTCTTATAAATTTAATATATCCGGAAAGTATTTATATATTATGGACCTAAAAATTCTACTATAAACTCTAGATTTAAAACTAGGTAGAGTATCGGGAATTCTCAGAAATAACTTTGAATTTAAATTTATATTTTTTTCATGTAATATTATAATTTCAATTATATTTATATTGAAAATATAATTTTTTTAGATTTTAGTCTAAAAAATTTTTTTTATCGTTGAGTTTTTACAAAATTTTCTGTTATATTCATAGATTCTTTCTCTAATTAGATTATTTATAATCTTTATCATTTTATATTCCAATTTTATTCATATTCAAATAACATTCATCAGATCCTAGATTACTAAAAATAAAAAATTTTTATACGACACTTTATCTAAACTTTACATAGGCTTTATTTTTATAAAAATTTCTAAAATTTTTTATAATTATTGTATTTAGACATCATAATATTATATAATTTAATGCATTTTTGATATCAGGAATTAATTCAAAACTTATTTTATATTAAACCATTCTAATTAATTTATAATTTTATAAGAAACTAAACTTTCTATCCATTTTTTACAGATAATTTCCAATTATTTAGTTTCATAATAGCAGCTTGAGACCTGTTATTTGTTATAATCGCAGTACTGATACATTATGCATGTTTTTCAAAGCGGTTTATTTAATTACTTTAAAAAGATACTTTATTTTATTTCTTCAAAGTTTTAATTTCACTTTATAATCGATATTAATCTCAATAACGTTTTTTTAACAAAATAAAAACAGTTCTAAAGAGAAATAATTTTTTACCATGTTAAATTTAGTTTTTTCTCTGTGATATTAATTAATTATGTAATCCTAAAGTAAGAAATCTAGTTAAATTATTGTTACGAATATTATGAATAATAGTGGATTATCATTATCGAGTCTATATAAAAATCTAACACCTGGATACAAATATACATAAATATGAGTTTAGATTAATCAATATGAAATAAAATATTTTAAAATTATTCCTGATTTATGTACTTACTGTAATTGTTTATTATAGTTAAGATATGATACTAATGATAATTATGGATGGTGTAATCGCAATAAATTAAATTGAGCTATAAGAAATATTAATATTAAATCCTTTTTTGACATATTTATATTATTATGTATCACCTTATTTTTCATCTCTTGTAAATTAGATCTAAATTAGGATCCCTTTTTACCATTTCTTATGAGGGAGGTTTCAACTTTATTACTTAAATATTCAGATAGAAATAGCTGCTAATTTTAAGCTTGAAACGTTTACAGCGCCTATATTTTTCAATTTTACCCCCTAAGATAAAAATCTATTATATAAATTTTATTAAAATGCTATATAAATTATTTATAAATTTACGCTAGTTCAATTATTATTCATTTTATTTTGATTAATGCAGCATAAATTTTGATTGTAATAATTTAATAACAAGTTTAAAATGTATTATAAACATAATCTCGAAATTAAATTATCTTACCACCTCTGATATTACATTAGCAATTATTATCGATAAATCTTATAAAAATCATCCTCTCTCCAGCTTTTAATATTTAATGCTTACTAACTAGTACAAAATTTTATCATTTGGTGGATTCTAAACGAGTAGTGCAATAATTTTTTTAATACCATTCGTGGAACTGAATAGATCATTTGTTTTTTCTATTTATTTATTTAATTTTTAAAGGATTTTTTTCTAAAAATAATACTAATATATTTTTTATTGGATAATGATTAATTATTAAAATCTGAAATTCTGTTCAAAATATAATGACCACTTTATAAATAATATCACATTATATAATAAGATATTCTATATCACCTTGCATTTTTTATTACATTTACACTTTATAATAGATATTCCATTTTATCCTCATATTTTTATATTAACTCAAAATTTTAGATATAAATAATAGTCCTATTTTCTATTTTATTTTTGGGGTAAAACACTAATACTGGGATATTATTTTTTGGCTATCATTTATCCTTAGAAATATAAATTTAATTTAGAATAAAATTATAACTAAATAATATAAATGTATTTAAAAGTTATTATTTACTTAATTATTTAAAAATATGTTAATTAGCAATTATTATATTTATTATTTATGATTTTTCGCATATTAGCTAAATATCTGAATATAATGGATATTTATTTATAGTGAGGATGAAATGAAAATATACGAATAGCGGAAAGTATAATGTTAATTAAATAATTTATTTACTTAAAATTATCCATTTTATTTAATTTATTTGAATTAAAAATTTTAAAATTTGATCAAGCCAAGTATTACGATAAAAATTATAAAGACAATTTATTGCTTTGTAAAATAATAATATATCTCAATTAAAGGCATATATGATCACAAGAAAAGATAAGCTCTATTATAAGACTTGCTAGATCAAAATGAAATCAGTAAAAATTTTTTGGATATAAAATGACAGTCTAACCTTCTTTTGAAGCTCACGCTAAAAATTTTATTATTAAATAGGATATATCTTTTATTTTACTTATAAAATTATTTATTTATTTATTTATTAAAAAAACAGAAAATATAGCAATAAAAAATAAGAGTAATTCGTATCTAAAAACTTAAATGTCTAATTAAATAAGTTTGAAAATTTTTGAATACTTGCGATAATTCAAATTTTAAATTTTTTATAGATTTTAACAAATTTTCTTTTGAAAAACTCAAAAAATTTTATATAAAATAATTCTTTTATCTTAAATCTCTAATTTAAAAGGTTTTGGCACATTAATAATAATCTAATACTAAACCCTTTTCCGTCCAACACTCTTTAAAAAAAATTAATTTTATGGTTCTTTTATTATTTATAAGTATGTTAATTATTTGCTGCTATTATACAACTAACAAATAACTCTTAAGATCTCGGAATTATGTTACTTTTAATGAATCTAATTTGCTAGATTTTGTAGATCAAAAAAGGTCTACTGTCC
This sequence comes from Smittium culicis, assembly GCA_001970855.1. Lineage (NCBI taxonomy): Eukaryota > Fungi > Kickxellomycota > Harpellomycetes > Harpellales > Legeriomycetaceae > Smittium > Smittium culicis. Next base: position 21,290 of record LSSN01000729.1, on the reverse strand, counting down.
GTGAAAGGGCTAAAAAATTAAGCACAAATGGGTTATTCTTAGAGTGAGCGGAACTTATTTTTGAGAAATTACATTTACTTATTTATATTAGGCATTGGTTGTATCAGATAAATCATTAGATAGCTTATTTCTAATCAAATCCAAAATGAAGGCAAATATTATGAGTAGGGAAAATTAACACTTTCATGGGTGGTAAACTATTTTAGATTAAATGCAACAAACTATCTTCAATAAAAATATTTTAATTACGTGAATTTAACCCTTCCACGAGCGGTGGAATATTTTTGATCTACCAAATATAGCTAACTGTGCTCAATTAAAATAATTAAATTCCAAAGCCTTAGAACTATTGGTTAATTGTATAATAGCAGCAAATAATAATTTTACTTATAAATCATAAACGAATCAATAAATTCAATTTTATTAAGAGTGTTGGAAAGGAAAGGATTAAATCATACTAGTTTATTATAATAACGCAGCAAATATTAAACTCGATTTTAAAAAATAAACGAATCACGAAATTCGATTTTTTTAAGAGCCTTGGACGAGAAAGGGTAGATATGAAAAGTTCCAGTCTTCGAAATAATCTCCAATATATAGTTTAGATATTAAAAACCAATCATTTAATGCAAAATATGTCAGATTATGGTTCTTATGATTGAAATTCCTTCATATGGTAGGGGAGCTAGATTTATATACTTTTCGAAGTGCAATATACTAAAATATCACAAGCTTTACATTAGCCTTGGACGAGGATATCGATGCCAACTAACAGCTACTCCAGGATAGCGATTTAATAATACAACAATCCATTAGCAAGAGGAATCGAATCTTTCAGTTATATCTGGTAAAATCTCTGTTCTCAAATTCAGCGTACAAATGAAATATGAACCTCAGCCACTTACAGCCTATTGTAGAAGATTCAGGTCGAATATTTCCACTTATGTGTAGAAGATTATTTTTTATTAATCCTAGTAGATGTAGCCTCTGAATAGAAGTTGATGATCTAAACGAATTCAATTTTGGGGAAATAAGTTAAATTTCATACCTTTGTAGCATCAGAAATCCAGCCTGCTTATAGCAATCTCAGATTATATTTTAGGTTGGTTTTTTGTTCTCATTACCTTTTATTCAAGCTGGAGTTAGACACATACAAGGATCTATATGTATATGGATATTATCTTTTTTTCCCCTTATATCAACTTATATAGTTTTTATTTACTCTTTCACTTATTTATAACGCTCTTATCATACCAATATAACAGCTTATTAAAAATTTATATATAGTTCCTTAAAAAAAACTAGCTATCTTGTGATTTAAAATTTATAGCAGCTGTGCATAATTTTATAACCACCAATAATACGAAACAGCTTGAAAATCATGACCCCTCTAGCCTCATTATATGTCAATCAGGAAATTTTGTATAAATCACTATAAAGTAACAAAATTTTTTAAATATATTAAGAAATGTAAACAAAATGAGTAAATATTTCATTATCTTGATCCAATTTGCTGTAAACCTCAAACAATTTTTTTTTTTTTTAACCCTTTCCCGTCCAAAAATTTTTGCATGATGAAAATATAAATTCCTCTCGTTCAGTAAAAAAATACATACTATTATTGGTTTTATTAATTAGCATTATGTAGGTTTCATCCAATAATCTGGAAAATATTATAGTATGAAAAAAAAAGTTTACCAGTATCTTGAACAGACTTGTCCAAGCCTAAAACTATCAAAAAATAAATTAATAAAAATTGTCTTTATATTTACAGCACACATCCATTATTATCTATAGTTCAAGCTGATGGACTTTAGATTCTTCCTGTGCTATTAGTTTTTACAAAGAACCATAAATAATATGTTATATGATCGTTATAAAATATACAAATCTTTAAATAGATTAGATATCAACAATCATAGATTCTTGATCTCAAAAATTAGTAATAAAAAAATCTAAAAAAGTTACAAAAATCGCCATTCACAAAAAATAGTGTTAGTATAATATCATGAGTGTATTATCTATAACAAAAAATAATTGTAATATAACAAGATAATCACTATATAAAGGTTATTTATTCAATTCAGTGAAAATAATAACGAGCTTTAATTAATGCAATAAGTATTTTTGAATTATATTTAACTCTAGGTAGTAATAAATATTATAGTCAGTTATTCATAGTAAAAGATGTACTGAGATATCATTACACACTAAAAACAATTAAAGTTTTTAAAGGTTAAAAATTCATATAAAGAAGCTAAGGCAAGTGATTATTGTTAATTTATGCTTTTTAGGAATTGTTTGACTAATATAAAGATTAAAAAATTAGCCATTTTTATTACTATTTGATTATAAATTGACTCCAAACACCCAAAATTATTGAAATAATCAATCGAAAAATAACAAATTTAAGGGTATTATATATTATAGTTTGATTGATGTTTAAAAAAATAATAATTTTTTTGGGAATTAATTTATTAATATTAATTTATATGCAATTATTAAGAAATAAAAACTATATATGAATTAAACAAATGGTAAAAGTGTAAGATTGTGATATGTAGTAATATATTAAACTGATAGATAATAATTGATAAAAATTATAAATCAAAACATTGAATATGAAAAAATTAAAACGACAAAAAGTTCAAGTCTAATCAAGTATATCAAAATTCAAAAAACACGCTAAAAGTTTTTTTAACAAATGATAACAGCGGGAAAAAGTATATCTTTGAACGGTAAAGGTCCAAAAAAATTGGCACAGCGTAAAAAGAAGTATAAATTGAATAGGTATACTTTTATTGGTGTTTGATATTAAGTATAATTTTTTAGTTATAAATTTGGCCAATTGAAATTACGAAAAACTGTCTACCTTTGAACGGGAAAGGTTCAAAAAATGTGCACAGAATATAATATTTTATACTAATATAAGTATATTTATAGTAGTATTTGATACTAAGTATTATTATTTTAGCTATATATTTGATCAATGGAAATGGGAAAATCAGTCTACATTTGCAGGGAAAAGGGCCTAAAAATAGTTACAGTGTGTTGCAGTGTACAAAACACAGTAATTATATTAATATAATTGCTACTAAGGTTTTATTTTTTTTACCAGACAATGGAAATGGAAAAAAACTGTCTAAATTTGCGCAGGAAAGGTCCTAAAAATGGACATAGTGTATATCATAGAGTATAGCTTTGATATATCTATCATTTTTTATAAATTTATATTTATAATAATTTTTTATTCTACCCAGCTTTACCCAAGAACAATTTCTAGTAAGTAATATATTTCTTGACAACCATTTGTGGAGTTCTGAAATTCAAAGCTCATTCATCATAACATCTGTTTGTTTTTTTTTCAATAATTAAATCATATTAATTGAGCGGTTTAAATTGCAATTTGTTGCATTTTTAAGGGTAAAAATAATAACAAAAATATCTGTAGAATAAAACTGAAGATGTAAAATAATGAATTAATTTTTTTGACTATTTTTGATTTGCTGAACAGGAACGCTCATTTTTGAAAAAGGCCATTTTTGATCTACCGCCAGGGAAAGAGTTGAGAAAATTCATAAAATAAAAATATAAAATATAATTTAAGTATGAAAAAAACTGAGATTTAAAGTAAAAATGTTATCAAGTGCTCTTATAAGTCTAGAAATTATGAGGTTATATAATGATTCAATCTAATAAAATAAAATTTGAGCTTTAAAAAAAAAAATTAATTTGTAAAAAATATGTATAGAAACTTGCAAAATTTTATAAAAAAAATTAAAAACGGAAAAATCTCTTATTAACCAATGAACTCGCGATTTGAAGAAAAAGATTGTATATACCAGAATTAAAAAAAATAATACCTAGGAAATTTGGTGCAAAATAGAAAATTTATGATATTTTTTGTTGTATTCCAAAATATTTAAAATTTTATCGCGCGTAATTTATTACAAAATTAAAAGTATAAAATAGTAATAGTTCTAACAGCATTTTTATATCGTATAATTTTCGTATTATAATTATACCTGTTCATTGATAAAAGCTCGATTAAAATTTATACATACGAATAATGAATATACTATATAAAAAATTTGAATTCCGAATTTACTGGCATATATAAAATAAATTTAAATTTTCTTTAATTATAAGCCCAGAACAACAAAATTTATAACCAAAATTTGTGTATGTGTGAGGTGGATACAAAATAAATTATTTTTGCGACAGCGAAAGCTTTTCTAAAATCAACGTGTAATAGGCATATATTTTATACTCTTAAGATGTATTTCCAATTTTTAAAATAGATTGTAATTATTTCAATATAAATCAGGAAACTAAATAATTTGTATGAACACTTAATATAATTTATAATATTTTCATACTGCCATAATCCCAATAATCAGATAATTTCTTACTAAATACCACCATTTTTTCAAAAAACAAAAATCGAAAGCAAAAGATTCCTATATCGACTAATTTATATAGTTTATATTTATTAATACTATATAGCCTATTATAAAAAAAATTTTCATCACTTCAATATATTATGATTAATTTCCCTTTTTGGGATGGATATTATATCATTTAGAATTCTATTTATGACCAAAAAATCATGTGTGCATTTCCTGGATTAAAATAAAAATACTTATATAGGTTTCTTTTAATACAATTAATTTCTATGACTTAATAATTGATATTATTAGCTAAACATACTGTTATTCTAGTTTTGAGCTATCCATAAACTATTTGAAAATAGAATATGATAATCTTGCATATGAAAGATAAAGAATTATTTTGAATAGAATATAAAATGTGAAATTTTTTTATTTTCCAAAAAATTCTAATCCTGATTTAGTCTAAAACTGATAATATTATAAAAACTTTCTACACTAATTATTTTTGCTGTTATGCTAAAAAAAATAATGGGTAAAAAATATTAGTGGTGGTGATATTAAGATTCTAAGATAGCTGCATTTTTGATATTAAAAATAAAAGCATAAAAATTCAAGATCTAATAAGATGTACTATTCATGCAAGCTACAAATAATTTTTGATAAGAATTTTATTGTGTAATTTAGATATTTTAAACCTTTAATTTTCTATATTAAAGGCATATTCTTTAATGTAATCTCTGAGATAAAAAAAAAGATGTAACTCAATTTTTTAAATTTAATATAAAATAAATAAATATTTCTCACTAATAAAAAAAACATCAGCTGATTAAAAATTTTACAATTCAATAAATAAGTTTTCATTTAATTTATTAATTATTAACGAATAAATGTTGGTATTTTATCCTTTAATTTAGATATTATTTAAATTTTATATATTTTTTACATAATTTACCCATTTCTATTTTTTTAAATGCTAATTAATTTTACATATATGACTTGCATATGATTAACCTTTTAACTCATTCTAAAATCTGAAAAGATTGATTATAATTAACCTTTTTTCATTATTATTTTATAATTGATCAATAATAAATATTCTAGAACGTAAAACATAAAACAAAATGGAATTAGAAAAAAAAAATTTTTTTTTATATATTTTTGTGTTTTTTTTTCATAAATTTAAAAATAAATTATTAATTGGTGGTGGTATATCAATCAAAAAGAACAGGAATAAAGGTATGCATTTTTTTTCATCATTAAATCAAAATCTGCATACAAGATATTTGAATATATTAATTACAAATTCGAAATTTATATAATATTTAAACCATAACATACATAATCGAGAATATTTCAAAGTATAAAATTTGAGAATTTAAATAAAAGTTTAAGTCCAAGTATTTTTTTTTAAAATTCACTTATTATGTTATTATCATACTTTGAAATTTGCAGATACTAAATAATATGTTAAAAATGAAATCAAAATTAAACTAAAAACTTCGAAAATAATAACTATTTAGTAGATTATCTAAGGTACAAAGCGAATAAAAATTTTAAAAACAAAAAGAAATGAAGAAAATTTAGCTAACAAAGAGAAGTTTTCGATAATATACACCGGTTATACAACTAGTTATACGAAGGAAAAAATTTTTTGTTGGTCAGGTAGGGTTTTGTGATTCTTTGAGACCATTATACGGGAAATTAAAAAGTTAAAATTCTTGAGTATACCTAAAAAAAATTATATCAAATAAATATTGACTAACTGAAAGTTAATACAAATATTAAATTAAGTTTTTTTGACATAGAATAACAGCATAAATATGGATTTATTATTTAATATATTTTTTATTATATTTAAAAACTAATGAAAGCTTATTACATGAATTATTTTTTTATATTTAATCTGAGATTTCATAAAACAGAAACAGAATAAAATTCAATTATATTTGCAAATTTAAATTTTTAGATCTATTTCGTATTGAATTTTCCAACGCCTATCTAAAATTTGTTTCCAAATTTAAAAAAAAAATTGAAATAGACTAATAAAAAAAATGAGATAAAAATATTCGAAAAAAATTCTTATTTATTTGAAAGCTTTGAAAAATTCTTTTTTAATGAGGTATAAAATAATACTAAAAATTACTTGATTAGAAATGGATGAAACGAAGTAGTTGAAATACAATAAAAACTTTTTTATTAATAATGTTATTTAAATAGTAAATTTATTTTTAAAATTTAAAAAATCTATTTCAATTATGGTATCTTGTTTATAATTAATGGTATATGGTTAAAATTCTTTTTTAATATATAACTTAGCCTAAAATAAAGTTTATATAATATCATAAAGATACTCTTGTTAAGTAATGTTCGTATACCTTCTATTGATAAGTTGGATCATTAATTAATAATATATTTCGTGTATTTGCGATTTGAATTAAATTTTATTTTAGTTTTAGTTTTAAATTAGAGTACCTATATATAAAATCAAGCTCAAATTAATTTTTTATGGTTAACTTTAAGTTTTTAGGTTGATTTTATATTTTCAAATACAAATTTTATTTTAGAGTATATATCTAGTTAATTTTTAAAAATTAAGAATAATATTTTTATAAAAAAAAATTTAGACGCAACAAAAAGAAGCCCGTTAAGCAGCTAAATGTAGGCGACCCAAGTAGATCGGTCGCAAATTTAAGTAAAAGCTTATTTTTTTATTAATAATTTTTGATTTCTGATTTGAATATAGATAAAAGATATCGAAAAAATCGATTTTTTTGTAACTTGTGAAATTCAATAACAGCTTGAAACACAGAAATTCAGGCTACTTGAAGAAATTCCTGGGAGTTTCTTTGGGTTGGTATTGATCATACTTTACTTTAAGGCACTCGGGTTGAATAATGGAAGAAGATTATATTTGTATTAGAGTATTAGCTTTTTTATGACTTGGGCCAACTATAATATTTTTTCAACTTGATACGCAATTTCTATATTTGAAATTGAACCAATAAAATCACGTGATAGAAATAAAAAGTAAAAGTAAAAAAGTAAAAATTAAATACTAAAATTTAAAAAAATGTGAAAAATATAAGGTTTTTATAATATATTTTATCTAATTTTATTTGAGAGATAGAGAATTGATCTTTTCATCACATATCTTTTTTTATTAAAGCTAAAAATTACACTATTAAACCATTGGATATAGATAATGAGGAATAATATTTATTGACAGATATAAGTTTTCTTTTGATTTAAAAAAACTTTTATTATGCTGTAGTAAATTTTTTATGATAAGTGAATTTGATGAATATTTATTTTAATTTTCCAAATATTTTATTCAGTAATTTCTCCAATATGAAAAAAAACTTGATATGGAAACTTTATATGATGGCAAGTTTATTAATTTATTAATTTTAAATTGAAAAAATTAACATCTAATTTTTTAAAGTATATTCCATTTTTATAAAATCAATTTTATATAAAATGGTTGATTTTATGAAGACAAATTATTTTATTAATTATGTCTCACGTTATTTAATATCATATTTTATTGGTTATAATTATAAAATTCAAGGTTTCTATAAAATAATGAATAAAAATTTTCAAGGTTAAATAGCTTGGTACGTTTAATTGTAATTTTTATCACCTTTCTGAGTATTTCAAAACTGGTAGTGGAGGATATGTAAATAATGCGAAAGATAATTCGTACAATAATAATTATTACTGTTAAAATCCACTAATTTTATATTATACACCATTCTGGCTCGCATTATTTATCTCTAGATATATTATACTACGAGTTAAACCCTTATTTTTATTCCTTTCCAATATATAATATTCATAAAATATTTGAAATATCGACAAATTTCTATTTTTTACCACACCATCTGGCCGTTTTACAGCTTCTATAATCAATTTAGAGCCTATATCCATACATTTTCTCTCTTATGTAGCTCTAACAGATTGGTGACTACGAAAATTTAATTTCAGATTCGTTGAGTCTGAGTTGGCTTATAAATATTTTTACATGTCGGATCAAGATTTTTTATGAAATATAAGTTCTATTAGTGGTTTTTTCCTCACACAACTTGTATTCAAAATGAGCCTCGTATTATTTTTATGCGTCAAAACGAAAAAATTTTGCTTTTTTTTGTGTCACAATCTCACATATTTTGTTTATAAAGTATCCGGATCGGTGTTCTTTGGGTTTAATAATTATAAATTTTACCTTTTCATGACATATTGCATTTAGATCGCATTAAATGCGATTTATGTCTCCTGAGCACATGAAATCGCTAACAGATATCAGTCAGAAAAATTTTCAAGTTATATTTAATTGAAAAATCTCAGAGTCAGACCCCCGATATATAGATTCATCTATTTACGGTGTAATTTTTATCCTTTTAACCGGATACTGCTTTAATTTAGTATCCTTTACTGGACTAATAAACAAGACGTAGTTTCTATTCTCATTTATAGACCTTGGGTTTGATAAATGTCTAAAATCGCTTATTTATAGCGTATAATTGTATAAAATGAACACCCTAGATTATCATGACCTTCTGATAAGAAATTTACGACGTTTTGCGTAGTGAACTCCAACCCTAGATTGGAATTTTATATGAATTTAATGAATCTAGATTCTATAGGAGTGTAAGCTTTTTCGATTCTGTTGGGCCTAAAACTTTTTTATAATTGTGCAATTAAAGTAATTGCCTAGAACTTTCTATTTTAATTTTCCCCGCCTATGCGTCATACCAAAAAGATCCACAATATGAGCTCTTCATTAGCGGAGAATTTCTGCTTTTAGAGTCTGATGAAGCCATCTTAGCTGATGTGTGCACCTACTCTTCTGTGAAAACTGTAATATATGGGTAAACCACATTTCTTATTATCATAATGGTTTTATGAGAATTATTTCATGTCTCTCTTCTTTATCTTTGGGTTTTTTAGTGTAGTAAGTTCCAAGGAGAGCATCCGAATGGGGTCTTCCATTCTTTTCATGATTTGATTAATTCGCTCTGTGAGACTGACTCTGGGCCCTTTTACCAACTGAAGTATTGAAGCAGGTGGATATTTGACTTACTGGAAAATAGATCTATCGAATATGAACCCCATTCTTGATCCAGCTATGAAAAATCAGATTTTTCCAATATCTATATTTTTTGAGCTGTTAGTCGAGATGATAAATATACAGGATTTTTTTCCGAAAAGAAATGTATTATTTGTGGCCGAGTTTTGGTAGTTAGAAATTATCTTCATATTATTTATGAGATATTCAGAAATTGATTGGAGTGTGTTCCTCCAAATATCTTTACTTAAGAAATTGTGGTTGCGATTTCGCAGTAGAAAAAATCACCCTTCACTACTACTTCAGGGAGTTTTAGAGCGTATTACATCGACAGAAACTCTACTAAGTTGATGTGTAAATTCCGATAGTGTTTTTTCAATATCCCTTAACAAAAATTCTGGCTCCTGATAATCCTCCATCTTGAATCACTGACTTCAAAAAAATATTTGCACCGCCGAAAGCTCTGGTAGAAATGTCTGGCTGTTCTATCTTTTCAGCTGACCTCTCCGAAAATACAGATTCTGTACTGGAGACCGAGCTAAAATAAATATTACTGACCAAACCTTTAATCCCGATAGCGAGTTTTTTTCAAGTTGCAAAAATCTTCTCGGAATTTATGTCACTGAAAGTAATCCTATCGAAATTTCCTGAGTATTTCAGAAAAATGAGTATGTGCGCCTTTGTGTATTTTTATCGGCGCATATCAAATTTACTGCCTCATAATGCAGATCCCTTAATTTTTTTGAAGTCACCTTCATCCTCATTTCATTTATATTTATCCTCATTTTCAAAAATTTCATTGACTGATTCGGAGTCATGTACTATGTTGACTCCTGTATGATCAATCTTAGTTTCTTGAGCTGAAATAGCACTAAACGAGTAGGATATGTGCATGTTTCTCTCGCTTCTCCCAAGGTTAGAATATCTTATAGATATACTGCTGAGCTGATCCCTCTTATCATCTCCCAAGCAATAACCGGCTTGAAGACATCGATGAAAGTCATAGGATTCATTTAATCAAAATTAATGAGCCCGAAACTGATAATCATGACTGTTCTGATGTAATCCCAGGTATTTTTGG
>LSSN01000728.1:6448-34279 GCA_001970855.1 Smittium culicis | reverse complement strand
AATTTCATTTGTGATTGTTTTTGCAGGGAATTTTATTTAAGCAAGTAAGATTATAGAAGGAATATTAATTGTCCAATAATTAGGGTTAATCATCATTCATGAATTAACTGCTAATTATTGGCCAGATTTATAATTTGATATTTTTACACTGTAACTCTTTATGCCTAAAAGTGCTCTCTTCGTTAAGAATCCCCCATATATTAACCTTTATATTTTTAAATATAAGATTTCTTATCTAATACAAAGTATGACTTAAATCATGTATTATATTTATTTGAATTTTTATGGCATATATTAATCTGATGTTAATAAATAAATTTAAAGTATATTTATATCACATTTTTTCATCTATTAAGTGCTATATATAAAATTTTAATACATTAAAGTATGCTATAAAATAAACAAAAATAATTAAAATAATATTTTGGAATTTTAGAATTTTTTTAGACTATACTAAGTTTAATGTTACATGTTAAAATACAGTCATCACTGGTTAATTTATTAACTTTCACCCATCCTGGGATAATTGCAAACAATTTACTTTTCTGAATCGATTAATATTGCATCTAATTGATACTAAATATTGCTAATGGTATGTTTCTGGTACGATCAATTCTAGTATGATATTTTTCTGTTATATTTAATACATTTTATAAAAAATATTATGCTATAGTAGAAAATTTCTTGGCATTTTCATGGGTTGAAATATTAAAAAATTCGCTGATTATCTTTAAAATATTTGTGAAATTGAATTAAATTTAAAAAAAAACTGATTGATTATGAATTTTGAATTTTGAGCTGTTTTATAAAACGTAGTTGAAGATTCTTTGTAGATATAATATAATTTATCTTACTAAATAAATTTAATAGTTGTTGTACGATTTGATTTTTTTTCTAGTTTTAGTTTGTTTTTTTTTATATAATTTCGATTTTTGATTAATAACTTTAAAATAGAATTTTTTTTTATTAAATTTTTCTTTTATTCTTATAATCATTTTATTTTGAAGAGATATTCTTCATATTTAAGAATATCGGTTGGGCTTTTTATTTTTTAAACAAATGATTATATCGCCACACATTTGTGATTAATGATTCAGCTTATCTCTTGCATAGTATACATAAAATATGCCATAAAATGGAGCTGAAATATAATTATGTTAATAATTATATATATTTTTTATAAGATGTGTTTTTTTTTTTGGTTTTTATATCTGTATCTATCATATTGTACAAAATGTTAAAAAATTAAACTTATCGACATTTATATCAAATAAACTAGATAGCTATAAATGAAATCTAAGATTTATTTATAAGGTTTTATATAAGTATAATAATGTGCTAATTACTGGGATAGTTGAAAAAATAACATCAGTCTAAGTTTTGGTAACCATAGTTTATTTTTTATACCCTCACATAAAGTTAATTACCCATAAAAATTCTTTTAGACAATAAAATTAAAAAATCTTCATCAATTTCTAAGCGAATAAAATTTATAATTTTTCTTGCAATATTTTTTTTTGCTTAAAAATTGAGAAAAATTGATAATTAATTTCGTTTTAATATTCTATAAACACCCAATAGTGCAATTATTAAAAAATCCTCTCCAGTTTAAATTATTTTTATTCAAGGAACAAGATATTTTATTTCTACCTTTAAAAATTTTTTTCTCTGATCAATATTTTTTCAGTTTACTACTGCTGATTAATTTTGAAATTAAAATATTTATGCTTACTTTATTTCTTATACTTTTATAAATTGATTTAACTCTAATAAAAAATAAGTTTATCTACAAAACTATATTATATTATTATTTGATACTCTCTTACCCGAGTATATACTCTTTTTCAAAAGAATAGACATAAATTCTCGATCTCGACTATCATTTTATCGACCAGCAATAATTATTTATTCAATATGAACTAAGTAATTTATCTTTTCAAAATTTTTAATCTATTCGCTTGGAAAATTTCAATGAAAATTATATCTTGAGAGAATTAAATGTCAAAAATCTCCTTGAATCAACGCCAAAAAGATATAGAGGCCCTACAGAGCTGAAGATGAGTTGACTAAAAGAACTTTTTATTCTGTTATTGTTTTAATTACCTGGAAATCTGTTTAATAAAATTTTTAAACTTATTTAAATAAATTTATTTAAAAAATCGCATCGAGAATAAATCTACTTGATTTAAGATCGTAAAATTAAACAATTCAACTTTGATTTATTCTAATATTTCTAACAAGTTTTCTTCGTAGCACGTGCAGTATCTAACACACCAATTAATATTCTTATGCAACATCAAATTTTCTATTCAACTTATTGAAATATTTACTCTTTAATTTTACTCATTTTTAGCATTTAAATTTTTTATATATTTAAGGAATATAACTAAAGATATAATTTATCAACAATTCATGCTTTATCACCTCGTGTATTAATTAATTTCAATGCATTATTCTATATCAAAAATTTATAAGATAATAAAACCAACAATAAATGTAATTTTATCTAATAACATGAAAAAAAATAATAAAAATTAAAACAAATCAGCATAAAAAACAAAGTATAAGATTTCTTGACATTTAATTTTTTTATTTTTTGAGTATGGCTTAAAAAACATTAGTATAACTATTTATATCATTTCCTTCTATTAAGTTCTTCATCTTTGCAAATGCTGATTTTTTATTATTTCATAGATACTTTTTCAGATACAATTATTACCCATTTTCCCAAATTTTTGTGGAAAAATTCTTTAATTTAAATTTCCGGTAAAGTATTTTCTAGAACTAGATCCATTAAAACGTCATTTCCGATAAAAATTTTGAAACATTTTAAAAAAATTTCAGTTTCAAAGTTTTATTTAATATGTAGTTACCATATTTTTCAAAATGAATTGGCAGAAAAGTAATTTTGGCATGAAAAATTTTACTCATCAGGTAATTTTCAAGAACAGTTATTTTTAATTTTATTAGCTACCCCATTTCGCCTATAATATATTTTATTTTGAAAATTTATACCTATTTTTGATACTTTCTTATATTTTGAATCCTGTCCCTGTTTTTTTAATTCATTTATCTCTTTTCCAGTTTATTGGATACTAATTTATCTAATTTATTATAATACTGGCTCTTTTTTTGCATCATCTGGTTAATCTTATTTATGATTAAATCTATTGTAATTAAAAGATTTTATTTTCTTATTTTTCATATCATAGAGTTTAAAATTATAAAATATTAATCATACATGATGAAATCTAGTAAGCTGAAAATGCGATCTTACCCATAGCTCTATAGGTTTTGTTCTAAATAATTACAAAATTTAGTTTTTTTTTTAAAACAAAAATTTTAGAAATGATTCTTAATCCCCTACGTTCAGTGTTTTCTTATCAAATCAATCTTGATTTTTTAGTTCTTTAAATCTTATTAAAATTATCTTCTTTATACCTAACACACAAAAGGTGACTATTTTGAGTTATTGGTTTATTTACGGCATAATCTAGCCCCTTATCGCGATAACTTGTAATCTACTGGAGTTATCTTTTATTTTGAACACCTTTTCAAAGTTTTTAATTGATAAATCCCAAAAATATTATTTTTTACTAATTCAATCGAAAAAGTTATAGAAAAAATACTATCGTTACCATCCAGATCTGTAGCTATCATAATTACACATTTAAATATTATTCGAATATTTTATTAATAGGAAAGAGATGATTTGAAAGACTTTTATATTCGAAAAAATGAATCATCAAATCCTTTTTACTTTTAAACAAAATAATTTAGATAAAGGAATTGATTAAAACCAATCCAATCAAACCTCAACATTAAATTTTCCTTATATGTGTAATGGATCTAGGTCATTTTTTGGGTACATACCTTTGAGCATGTTAAAGCATATTTATGCGTATATAAATCCAAATATATATTTCTCTTCATTTTCTTTGTAGTCAAAAACATTTCCTGAATTATTTGTTTCATTCCACAAAATATGTGACTAAATAAACCCATAAGAATAGGAATAAAACTATTTTTCACACCCTTTTCCATTCATTTATTTCTATACGCTGAATTTTATTTAGCATCCAAAAATATACAAGTCTTTAGAATGTTTATATCGTCTTAATTTTAAAGGCGCCAATATTATTTTTTTCATTTGCAATAAATTTTTTTACAAAATCCATCCTGTGTGAAGTTTCTAAAATTCGCAAAAGCGATTTTGCTGATTTTTCAATTTAAATTTAAATTCTTTTTCTTACAAAAAGTTATAAAAAAATTAAATTTTGGATTTCTGCTCATTTTTAACAACCTTTTTGTATGAAGTTTTTTTTTAATCAAAAAATGGAATACTCTATAATATAGGTCGATTCTTCCTGTTTGTATAAAAATAAAAATTTTCATTATAAGTCTTAAATTTATTAAAACAACGATTAAAATAAGAGCTTATGAATAATCCGCGGTTACGCTGATTGTAATAGAGTTAAAAAATATTGGAATACTATTGGAAAATATATAAAAAAATCAATAATCAATAATACTAATGAACTAAAAACAATAATAATAATAATAATAATATATTTTTTTGTTCAATTAAATAAATTAGAAAATGAATTCCTAACAATAAAAAATGTACATGCTCTAAAAATCTGGAATATACACATATCTAGAACAAGATGAAAATAGAAAAAATAAACATATAATATATCACACTATTTTTTATATTCAAAAATATCCTTATTGATAAATATTAATAGATATAAAATCAAATAGTCATCAACTAAGAGTTAATCTGACAAAAAAAAACCCCCTCAATTGTTTTTTGTTTGAACCAGAAAGAAAATTTAATTTTTACTCATAGTGGTACTGAAACAATAATCGCATACTAAAATAATTATAATTTATTATAAACCTTATATAAAATACCATAAGATAATTTATTGGTTTATTGGTTTAAAATAATAAAATATAAATACCTAATGAATAACATAGGGATAATTATCTTTGTTAGAAAAAAAAGTATAATTGAAATCATGTATCTGTTTAAACCTTTTTAAGAAAAATATAAAATTTAAAGCTGTTTATACTTTTAATTTTTTGATTTTTTATGTATTTTATTAGCTTAATTTATTAATTAAATAATAAAATGTTATTTGAACTCTAAGTAAAAGTAAATTTATTTAAACTAAAGATAAGAAGGTAGGAGAAACATATTTAACTGATGTTAAAGGTTACTTTTCTATCTTGCTCAATACAAAACCAATTGATTTTGATTTTGTTCCAGCTTTCTCTTTTTTAATAGTGTTTATAATCTCTTTTAATTTTTTTATAAGTTCATTTTTACACCTAATTAAAAGTCCTCCTTCGGTCATAATAGTGCTCGCTAACGCAAATTCAGTTTTTTCTCTGTAGATATTCCATTGCTAAGCCATACATAATCTCTAAATTATGGAACTTGCCTTTGAATGGCTCAAAAAATTAAAATTTAAAATTTATATCGACAGCTATTCTACTGGTTAATCCGATATAAATGGTAGAATTATTATTTATAAACATGAAGAATAAGCTTATAGAATACATTTATTCTTCTACAGCCAAAATAAATGTGTAGTATATTTTATTTTCTTGATTAGCATGCTTTACATTCCTGTGATTGGTCAAATCGACCTTTATTCCATATTCTTAATTATTAGCCTGTTATTAAAGCATTATGAATTAGTAGATATAAGTGGCTAGTTACCTTTAAAACTAGGTCAATTTTGTGATTTTTTTATTCAATTAAAAACTATCTCAATTTCAGTTTTTTTACCGAAATATTTCCTCTTATTTTGTACTATTTGCTCTTTTTTATTTTAAGTCAATAATTTTTCTAACTGCTCGATTTTCCTATATATCTATTGCTTAATTATTGATTTCATAGTTATCTGTTGGTGTTAAGCAGATTGTATGATAATTTTCCAAAAATCTACGATTCTGGATCGGCGTTATATTAAAAATAATTGGTCTGTTTTTAAAGTTAACTCTAAATAAATAATCCATATTATCACCCCAAATTAATCCGCAATTAGCTCTAAAAGCGCCACAGTTAATATGCTGTTGTTAAAGATCCATGGTTAGTCTTTTTTAGTTAATTTAATTTTGAAGATTTTGTTTAACTTGCTTATTCATATCATTTTGATTTTATCGTATGGCTAGTTGGATGTTTTAGTCATCTATTTCGTTTATGCTATTTGCTAATTTCATTGTCTCTCCAGAATGTAATTTTGTTTCCAATATAATCATTATGTCATTTCTTAAATAATGATCTTGATTGTGCCTCGACGTTTAATGAACCAAGAACTTCGTTTTTTTATCCAATTCAATTTTTCAATCATTATTTGCACTTTTCTATTATCCCAAATAAAACTAGCGACTTTATTTTATCCAATGAGAGGAAGCCATTTTCAATAGGCACTATATCGGCAGCTAACAATAATTTTGAAAGCAGAAATTTTTTTTCCGTTAGAATTTCCCTTTAAGCAATATTTATCTAGTTTTAAAACTTTTTATTTCGTTATCCATATTTTAATATAATCTTTCTTAATTTTTTTTTTTTTTGAAATTACATTGGAACTAAAATAAAAGCTAAAAAATTTAAAACTTTAGTTCTCTGTAATTCATTTTCTCATAAAAAATCAGCGTCAGATCTTGTGATTTTAGCATAAATTATTTTCTAAATATTTATTTTGGAGTTTGAGGGAAAATAAAATAAGTTTCAATCTTTATTTATTTTTATCTTTTCATTTTCATTTCTATTTATTTAAGCCTATTAACATATAATCTGCATGAACAAAATGTTTGAATTTGCTATTGACTATTGAAATTCCTTATATTTCCTTTTTTATATTTAATAATGACGGTTCTATTAAAAAATTATATAAAACAGGGATAGTGGATCTCCCTTTCTGTAGCTCTGTTTTTTTTTCTATTGGTGGACTTATTTCTCCATTTATTTTAATTGAGGTTTTCAGACTAAAATATATGCAAATAAACCTGTTAAAAAATACTAAAATGAAGCCAAAAATTTCCAAATTTTTTGTTAAATAACACCAGTTTACTATATTATAGACCTTTTCTTGGTCTAATATTAATAGATATCCTTGTGTCATTTCTAATCCTATTTTTCTGTTTTCAAATAAGAAGTTTGTTTCGAGTACACTAACAAAAAATTTTCTTCTTTTAATGAACCCTGATTGTTTTTTGTTTATTAGACCACCAATCACCATTTGGATTCTATTGGCGAGAATTTTAGTGTATATTTTTTCGTCTGCATTTGAGAGGGCTATTGGTCTGTAATTTTTTAAGTTTCTAAGATCTCCTTTTTTAAGAATTAGCATTATATTTGAGTCTCCAACAAAATCATTCTACTTATCCATTTCGAGATAGTTATTTAAAATTTCTTTAAAGTGTTTGGATATTATTTCACTATGCTATTTATTGAATTCAAAAATCATTTTATCTGGTCCTAATGATTTTTTATTACGCGAATCAGTGATTGATTTTATTATTTTGCCATATTTTTTATCTTTTACATTTTCAGTTAATTCTGATATTGCTAATCTTTTACCAATATTTCTCAACAGAATCGATTAGCTCTCTAAATTTATTTCTCGATTCGCAAATATATTTGAATAAAATATATTTAATATACCATTAGTTTCTAACTTATTCGCTTTGACTTCTTTTTCATCTATCTGCCAGCCAACTTCTTTTTTTTCTTTCATTATAAGCACGCCAAAAAATCATTCTTTTTATCTTTCATTTTTCTCTGTCAACTTAAGTTGAAAATTTATAATAATTCCACTTAGAAATTCTTTCTTTATTTTAACAATGTTTATCTCGATTAACTTTATCTCATTATTACATAATGTACTATTTCTTTCATTGATTCCATCACCCTTTAGTATGTTTTTGTATATTATATTCTTTTCTTCCAAAAAATCTATTGCTTTATTTTTTGAATGGGATTTTCCATATTTTATATAGATCCTTTTAGATTTTCTTTCTATTTCCAACAATTGAGTATGTGATTTGCGATTTGTGCTTAATACTTTGGTTAGTTCAAGTGGTATATTATTATTATTCGGCAATTTTTCGTTTAGTTTCCAATCGTTTATATTAAATTTTTTTCTTATAACAAGCATTTTATTTCGAATTTAATGCATTTATGGTCAGAGGAATCTTTTAGGGTAATATATATTATTATGCATTTTTTTAAAGTGCTGTTAGTTAGAAAAATTAATCGATTCTAGATTTGTATCCACCAGAGACTTCTTCTCAGGTATGAATTTTATCCTCTTTTTTTAATTCGCTTATCAAAAATTTTTAGGTCGAGAGAGTTTATTAATTCCTCCTAGTTTTCCTATTCTCTTTTTTTTTTTTGTTATTTTTTGAGGGTAAATATCCCGCTGCTCATTTTCGGCTATATTCATATCGCGCATTTCTATTAGCTCTTCTCTCTTTTATTTTTTTTTGGATATTAGATTTTCTAAAATAAATTCTAATAATATCTGTATTTCTATTTTGTTATTTAATAGGTACATATTTACATTTTTTCTTTTTTTTTTTAATTTGTTCTCAATTAGGGTTATACTAAATCTTCCTTCAAATTAGGAACTTTTTTTATGATGTTATTATTATCTCTACTATTAATTGTAGATGTGAATTTTTACCATAATAATTTTTCGCTCCAGAAGTTGAACCAAAAAATCAAATCAATATTTTTTATGTCTATGTCTTGTAAAAAAATTAATTTCGATTTGATAACTCTTTTTAAGTATTTAAAAACTTTTTTTTTTGTTATAGGCTACTCCTTTCACATTTAACGTTGATATTTAATGGTAGTCAATTATTATTTTTTCCATTTTTTTGTATTCAATTTTTGTTTTTTTTTTGGGTTATTTATTTTCGATTCTAAAATAAATTTTAAAATTAGTTAATCTCCATTTGTACCTATCTAATAAAATTTTCTTCCTCATTTTTCATTTTTTCTACAAATTTTTCTTTTACAAGCAATTTTTTTGAAGTGGGGTGTTTTCCTATCTGCGTCGATAAATTCTATTATTTTCCCAATTATCGTTTTTCTCGAAGTTATGGTATGTTTTTACTATTATTTTTTTGTTTATTCTTGATATTTTTAATTTTATTGAAGATAATTCTAAATTTGCTATAGTTTTTTTTATATTTTCCCAGTATTTTTAGGTTTGGGATTTAGTTATATTGCTTCTTGTTATATTTTTATCTTCATATTCAGTATCATTTCATATTTCAGATAGGCTTTTTTCGGTGTATACTATGAAATTATTTTACGTTCTTTCTGATTTTTTTCGGTTTTATTTATCTTAAAGCTAGATTCTTGGTCTGTTTTTAGAGGGTTTTTCGCAGTTTTCGAATCATCACCCAAAGGTATAACATCTGTTCTTTTATCACTTAAAATTGCAGTATATTTTTCTTTATTCTCAATATTTTTTGTATTTTTTTCTTGAAATTTTTTTTTTTGGTTTTTTGGGAATGATATCCTTTTTCTTTTTTTTGTTTTTAAATTTATCTATAAGTCTTCGAACTTTTATTTCTAATACTCTTATTTTTTTTCAATAATTTTAGATTTTTTGAGCCCCTTTTCACAGTAATTGTACTTTAACATCCATTATCTTCAATGAGGAAGGAGTTTGGTTATCTTTTTTGGTTTTAAAATCAATTTTGATGCTTTTATATGGTAGTGCATTTATATTTTTGAACTTTAGAGCAGTTGTAATGGGATCAACTTTCAATATTTCAAATGGTCCAATAAGAAAGCTGATTAGCCGCCATATTGTTATAAAAACTAGTAGTTTTCTGATAGACATAACAAATCCTGGAATTATATCCATAAAAAATAGATATATAAACCTGAGCTTAGCCATCTCCCTGAAATGGCTATGCTTTACAACATATATCTTCAATCTCATTCCCTTGTCCTATTTCTTGTTCCCTTTTCTATTACTTCCATCTCTTATACAATTTTAATACTAATAAATCCACAAATTCCATTCTCTTACAGCAGTAGTATCAAGAACTTTCACTATTTTTGAAAGTTAATAATATACTTTTTTGGATACTCCCCAAACACTTAGCTCATTATAATTTGGTATTGAAATATCTTTAAATCCCTCAAAATATTCCGTGGTTTTCAACATTTCTATTTTTTTTCCTTTTTAGTTTTTATTTATTTTTTTATTATTTTCGAGATCAGTACTGTTTATGAATTATACAAATAAAAACTTTCTTTTGTTTTCAATTTTAAAGCATGTTTGGATTCCTCCAAATTGAGTTAGTATATTTTCCACGAAATCTTCAACAATTTGGTCAATTTCTCTTATAGGTAGTGCTAAAATTAGGAAATTTCCACCCTGGCACGCTATTTTCTTTTGTGTAGGATCATTCGCTGTTATCTCCTTAAACAAAGATACTGGTAATAACTTATTTTTTATTTTTTCCTATTTTTATCATGGCGTTTAACTCTTGAAATAACCACGTTAGCGCAGGTTGTGCTTTGTTCTTTATGGATACTATCATTAGTATTTTCCATTTCTTTTATCAATTATGAAAAATATATTTTAAATTTTTAGTGTTTTATAATTGGTCGGTTTGCTTTTTTTTATCCTTTCAATAGAGAGAGAGCCTACTCAACGTTATTTTAAAAAAAATCAAGTAAAGAATATCTCTGAATAAATTTTAAATGGCAAATCCAACTCATCTCCGACGCTATAGCAGCTCGATATCCACTTGTCATCTGTTCAAAGATTTTAAAAGGCAAAAAAAAAATCTTTAGTAAATAAAAATTTTTTTATAATTTTATTAAAATAATCGCATTTAAAGTAAAATAGATTTAATAGGGCTTATTATTTATGGCACTTATAAAAAAAGAAATGGTATTATGGTTGTAATTAATTGGCTAGAAATAGTTAATAATATACTTTATTCAATAAACGAGTTTTTATGAGTATAAAACTTTAAATGTAGGTATAAAAAATAAATTATGTGCATTAAAACATACACTATAGGTATTTTGTCAACTGTTCCATAAAATGCGTGATGCTTGGCTCAGTATGAAAATAATATGTAATATTTCAACATTTTGTATGCTTTTTGTTTTTTGATTTTTTGATTTTTTCACGAGCTTTCCGAATTTCTTTTCTTAAAGAAAATTACTTTTTTCAATTGAAAACTATAACTAAATTTTGGATATCACTAATAATGCAAATTTTATTTAAAATAAAGATTTTTATAGTTAAAAATCAAAGCTTAGAGTATGAATATAATTATAAGTATAGGGGCTTAGAAAAAGAGAAAATTGAGGTTTAGTGTTATCAGCTATCGCTGAACACTAGCATTCCTCCAGGTTCTATTGAGAACCATTTGGTTCTTATAGCTAGCCAGGATTCTCTTATCATGGTGTGCTTGAAGTCCTTAATAATTTTCTGCTGTAAGTCGTATTTACACCTGTTGAAAATTCCTTCGCAGGATATATTTTTATCCGATTAATGAAAAATTTATACTTTAGTAAATGCGAGATTCTGAACGAAGAAAGCACATTGTTTCAGTTTATTTTTATTGGACTGAACATTTTAAACCATAAATTACTATTGGCTGAACTCGAAAGGCATTATGATTTTTCTATAAACTTATTTCATTTTAATGAATTATTTGCTAAAGAATTACTAAGCTATTTTTATTGGATAGCTATTAATTATTAGTTATTATTTACCAATTTTATTTGTGTGTTACTCTTTATTTATAAAAGCGGCACTCTTCATAAAGAATCTCCCATATCTTTTGAATTTATACCAGATTATTTTCAGATCGAAAAATATAACATAAATAATGATGCAAGTGTATCTTCCGCCTCCTTAACCACTGTATAAATTGTTTTTCATTCTTTTTTAGCATATTACCAGGTATCAATAAGACAAGGTACATAAGGTCATTTACATTTTATTCAATAGCTTACACTATCTAAGAGAATATATCTTGGAAATCAGATATTTGACTGTAACAGCCGGCTAATGTATTTTTATCTATAACTTCCGCAGATCCCACGTAAAGATTAGTGCTAACTATGTACTAGTGTTTTGCAAAAGTATTATTAGTACATTTATTCGAGTCTCTTACAAATTAAAATACTATTACTAACCTTATCTTTTTCAGTAATACATTGTAAAAGGGGTTTTATTACACAAAGGGCTAAAACGTTGATAAAATAGCCAATTCCTTAGTATAAAAAAAAGAAAATACCAAAGAGCTTGAAAATAAAAGAAAATTATTTGCTTAGGTTTTATAATAACATGATTGGATAAAATTTTATGCTAAGTTTAAAGTGGGAAAAACTCATAATCATAACCATAACCATACTTGTACGATATAAATTAATGTTCTTTAAGTTTTGTTATTATAATATAATATTTTTTAAAGTACAAGAATTCAAAATCGAAATTGAAATCTATAAAAATTCTAACTTTTGATCTATTTCCAGTGTATAAATTAACAAACACAAAACTAACATCAATCCTAATCAATAGTTATCAAATAAGCGGAGAGGAAAATATAGCATACATTAAACCAGATCACATACATAGGCTTAAAGAGGGAAAAAGAAAAGGAAATAATGGCGAACGAGCAAGTTTTTGCTGAAGATATTAACAAGGAGACGGAAATTCATTACAAGAAAGATAAGAAGCTCGGGGAGGGAACTTATGCTGTTGTTTATCTAGGTAAATTTAAAATTTATAACCAAAGAATAATTTATAATAATATAATTTCTTTTATATTTTTTTTAAAAAAAATAAGGTTACGATAATAGGACTGGTAGGAAAGTTGCGATAAAGAAGATAAAGCTGGGGAGTATGAAAAATGGATTAGACATGTCTGCTATTAGAGAAATTAAGGCATTGCGCGAACTTCAACATCCAAACGTCATTGAGGTGATTTTACTTGCTAATTATAAATATACTTTCGCTGAAGATAACTTTTTCAAAAAAAAAAAATCTAGGTTTTTTCTAGTTATCTAGCTATTGTTAATATTTTTTGTCTTATTTTTTTTTTTATTGCGTGTATGTTTGCCGTGAGATTTAGCTTATTGATGTGTTTTCACATAAGCAAAATCTGAACTTGGTAATCGAGTACCTGGAAACAGATTTGGAGCTCGTTATTAAAGACAAAAATTTAGTATTTATGCCAGCGGATATTAAGAGTTGGATGTTAATGGCATTACGGGGTTTGAATCATATCCACCAAAGTTGGATTTTACATAGGGTAATTCGACTGGTTATATATTTTATTTATAAGAAAATAATTAGCAAAAGCAGAACCCAAATAATTGTATTATTTTGGATAGCTAATAGTGTTTGTATAAAATATATTATTGCTACTTTGCTATATAAGATCATCTATAATTTTTTTTTTATTTCAAATAGGATATGAAACCAAACAATTTATTGATATCGACAGATGGAGTTTTGAAAATAGCGGATTTTGGTTTAGCTCGTGATTTCGGGGATGCTACTTTACCGATGACGTCGCAAACGGTTACATTGTAAAACAAACCCTTATTAAATACTAGTTTGTTTGTTTTTCACTTTTCTACTGTCTAAAAAAAATGAAAAGATAAGAAAAAAAGCGTCTAGCAAATATTCTTGGCTCTACGAAAATTGTATATATAATAGTATTTTGTAATTGTTTTTGAATAGGTGGTATAGGGCACCCGAGCTGCTGTTTGGATCAAAGTTTTATTCTGGAGCCATAGACATTTGGTCGCTGGGATGTATATTTGCGGAACTTATGTTAAGAACACCGTACTTAGCTGGGGAGACGGATGTAGGGCAGCTTAATACAATATTTAGGGCGCGTGGAACACCAACCGAGGAGGACTGGCCAGGACTAACTAAGCTGCCAGATTATATTGAGATGAAATCGTACCCTAAAGTCGTTTCAAGCACACTTTTCACAGCTACGGATGCTACTTCTATTGATCTTTTGGACAAGATGCTCATTTTCAACCCATCAGCAAGAATAACAGCTAAGCAGGCGCTTTCGCATGCATACTTCTCATCAGCACCAGCACCAACTCACCATTCTAAGCTTCCTATGATAACAAAGCCAATAGTAGAAACAGAGAATGAAAAAGAAGAGCGTAAAAGAAAATTAGCTGAAGGTAATCCGTTTATTAAATATTTTGTGTATATGAGTAAAAATTTGAACTATTTATATCTGTTGATGTGATCAAATTATTTAATTTTTATTTATTAAAATTTGGATACGTATATTGTAGCTTTTGTAAATTCGAGCTTAGACGAGCCATCGGGAGTTTCAAAGAAGCTAGACTTTTCTTTGTAGCATAAAGATTTTTTTAATAGAATACTTTTAGTAATATTTATATTATGCAATATTTTGGAGATATTGAATAAACAATTTTTATTATAGTTTTTTTTAGTTGGGAGTTAAATAAAAAGGGAAAGGAGAAAAAAATGTAATGATGGAGGGGAGGGGGGAGGAATTTCTTCAAATTTTAAAAAAAATCTTTATGCTCTTCGTTTCATGTTGTTGCTTAACCAATCCAAACCTTCGTATAAACCTTCACCAGAAGTGGCACAAGTAGATTGGATGTACCAGTCACGGTTGCGCATAGAGCGGAGGCCAAGTTTGTCGGTGATTTCAGCAGAGTCCATGGCGTTGGGTAAATCTTGTTTGTTTGCAAGGACCAAGAGGATGGAGTCACGGAGATCATCTTCGTTAAGGAGCTGGGCCAATTCATCTCTGGCTTCGTTAACACGCTCGCGATCGTTGGAATCGATAACGAAGATAATTCCTTGGGTATTTTGGAAGTCTATTGAAATTTTTTGAAGAGATTATAAAAGATGTTTATAATTGTTAAAACGAGGGAATGAAATACTTACAATGGCGCCACAAAGGACGGATTTTATCTTGACCTCCTACATCCCAAACGGTGAAGTTGATGTTCTTGTATTCTACAGTTTCAACGTTGAAGCCTACAAAGTAAAAGAGTGTACATAGTTAGAAAAACAAAGAGTTGTGTTGGGTATAAAAAAAAGATAAAAGTAAAAAACGGGGCTTACCGATTGTTGGGATGGTAGTTACGATTTCACCGAGTTTGAGCTTGTAAAGAATAGTGGTTTTACCAGCGGCATCCAAACCTACCATCAGAATTCTCATTTCTTTCTTACCAAACAAGTTGGCGAACAAACTAGAAAAAGTCATACCCATATTTGCAGAAATTTAAGTACAGTCAGTGGGAGAAGTGAATTAAGTGTTTGATAGATGAAGAAGATAAAAACAAATTGAAATATATTTCTTCAGAGGTTATGCTTTTTTTTCTTGAAGTGTAAACTGGGAAAGGAAAACAAAATGAACTATATTTATAAAAAAAAGCGCAATTGCGTAAATAGCTAATTTTGAAGATTGCTAAAATAGTTTTTTTAGCAGATTGGCTGATAGTCGAACCCAATAGTATCAGTGGATTAAGCCTTGCCAATGGCTTTTTCTGTCTTTTGTAATTCGCCACCCCAGCGATTGTGATCGCCCAATAATTTTACGTAATTTATTTAATTTCCTAAACACATGAATAAAATCTCGAGGCTATTGGAGGCTAAGTTAATCACATCGCAGCTACTGGCTTTTAAATCGCTCTTTTTTTATAATTATTGATTCTTCTCCAAAGAATCTAATATTGCCCATTCGCTAATTTTTTATATGTTTTTTCATTGGTCAATTTTAAATCAATCCAGCTAATCCATTCGATTGATCAGTAGCCATAATATTATTTTAATTGTATTGGACGAAATTGGCCAATGACTTTTACTGTGAAATTGTGCCGCTGGCAGCTGTGGTAGCCTACCAAATCTCTCCACATTGTTTATCTGGGCAAATTATCTGTTTTGCCATTATCATTTTTAGGTAGAGAATAAATATCCTTTTTTTCCTATTTTCCTTTTTTCTGGCGCAGCGCTGCTTTCAAATGGCCTTAATTTTCTCTTTATTACTATTTTTCTTGGCTGTGGTTTCGAGCCATTCAGGATTCACGTCTCCCATACCCCAATCCTACCTCTTATAAACCATTCGCCCTAACCATAACAACTCATCCTTAAAAATAAACTGATTCGCCAATAGTCATTATACATATCTGTTCTTTCTATAGTGGAACTATCCAATAAGTGCTTTCTTTCAAAGACAAGCATTCGTCATATTGTTTAGGTTTTATATGCAACTCCAAAACAGTGGAGTACTATTTAACCCTTTCAAGGGCAGCTTACTGTTTTGCTCTATAAAACCTGGCTAACTGCAGTCAATTATTTTAGTTTAATTCCCAGATTCAATAAATTATTGGCTTTCTAATTCCATAAAGCCAATAGGCAATTTGAAAAAAGCTTTGCGCAAATCAAAAACATCTTTTGAATGAGAAAGTTTTTAAAGTGAAAGGGTCGAGGCCTGAATTGTTCCCGTAACTATACAAACCCTTATCCGCAAAACCTTAATATTGATAGTACTCTTTTGCTGCTACGAGTTAACAATACAATTATTATCCTAAACATTTCTTCCCTGAATTTAATTTGAATGTTTCTATAATTTACAATGCTAAATTATATTTTTTGATTTAAAAAATATACCTAAACCGTCTAAGCCAACTTTTATTTCTCTATATTTTTTAACCCTTTCATGGGAGGTAGACTATTTTTGTTCTACCAAATAATGCCAACTGAATTCGATAAAAATAGTTTAATTCCGAAGGTTTAAAAAATATTGGCTAGTTGTAGATTAGCTGCAAATAATAAATTTACCAATAAATCATAAATGAATCGAAAATTTCGAATTTTTTAATTGTTGTTGGACAGGAATGGGTTAAGCGATTACAATTAACATATTTGTGAACTAGAATAGATTGATATTATACATACTCTTATAACATAAAATTTATGCTTGCAGTTACACATCTGATAATTATTTATACTCGCGCATTAACCTAATTAAAATATGGGGTGATTTACAATTCAAGTCACAAACCACTGCACCTAATAAAAATATTATCAACACGTGATTCGAATATTTTTGTATTGTAACTTTTCTTTTTATCTTTCAATACCCATCATTTTGAAATTTTGCTTTTATCTTTTATTTAATTTACACATAAAAACCATTACTTTCTTCCTCGATATTGATATATTGATCCCAATTTCCATATATCCTTTCAACTTTATAGATCTGTTTTGAATAGCTTAAATGTCACCTAAATTGTGTATATAAAAAAATAATTAGCTACTGACAATATCCCCCTTTCGCTTTATATTTGAATCTGCAGATTCAAATAGAAAATTATTAGTATAGTATAATTTCTATATTTACTATTTTTCTCTCTCCGCGATGCGCAACTATCCTTTATATATATATATATATTAGTGACGACAAGTTTATCCATTGTTTTTCATTGCAGCAATTTTCCATCTATCTACATCGACATTAAATATTATACCAAACATCAATATTACAAGACTGAATATCAATCTGATCGCATTGACGAACAGTTTGTATATATCTAATAATAAATTTTGTTAACATTGCATGAAAAAACAAAGATAAATCTATATAAATAATAATATTAAACATAATAAACGTACACACACAATTGACATAAAATAGATCAAAGAATGTGGGTTATATGATTAAATTTATATAAAAATTAAATTTATATGTTAGATAATTAATAGTGACGAGAAATTTTTTATTAAATTTCCCCAAACCATCAGTTATATTTTTATCTTTTGATTGAAAAGATTTCGGATAGATTGTTGTATCCGATCTCTAAACTTATTCGGCGATATAAAAATTATTCGAGAATTTAAATTATATATATATCGGCAATACACTGGGTGCTGAAAAAGAAAATATAAGCCAATTTTAAAACTAAATTATCACGCTCAAATTTCTTATTTTGGTTTAAAAACTTTAAATAATTGATAATGACTTTGAGTATAAAATATTATTCGATATATTATAAAAAAAATTATGAATTTAAAGTATTGACTTGTATATATTTAACAGTAATCTATTTTTATATTATGAATATCTTAATCCAGATTTATAATACATCCCGTCTTGAAAAATTATCATTTCTTCATTATAAATTTACATTGTCGGTATTTCATTAAAAAGATAAATAAAAAATGCTCTGAAAATGAATAGATTCTGATAAATATCTCTTAATACATAATTAATTGGGATTAGCTCAACTAAATTATGACTATTAAAAATTCTTTACAATCTATTCAAAGTATGTGTGAAATAAATTTTTGGCTCAATAAAAAAGCTTATGATCTTCTACTGATTTTTTCATTATAGTAGCATTATTTTATAATTTTTTGATCGAAAATTTAAAAGTAAGTAGATCTAGATATTTAAAAAAATAAATCATTTATATTAAATACAATATAAAATTGGTTATGTAAAGAAAAGGATATTATCAAAAGTATAAAAACTCTTGGTTAAATTTCAAAACTACTATTTTTAATTTGATCACCTTGTTTGATTCTTGTAGAAATATGAAAATACGAGAAAAAAGCAATTATTGAACTTAATAAGACATGAACTGAAAATACTATGGTCAAAACATTAATCTAAAGCGAAAATTATTTAATTTTAACAACGATAATAATATATGTATTTAAAACCAAATCTATGAAACTAGATATTTAATGATAACAATGATTCAGAAATAACCAATAAATTCAGATTTTTTTTAAAAAAAAGTATTTAATTCGTCACTAAAATTTTTAATGCGATGCTCTATTTCAAAAAAAGTAATAAAAATAGGATAAAAATTAAAAATATATCTATTAGTTTCAAAAAATTATGATAATACAAGAATTAGCTCGAAAACCAGCGAAAATAATTTAAAAATAGTATAAAGGATTAAAATCCACTTATTTCTTTAAAAAAATTTTGTAAATTAGTTTATCATAGGGAGATATATATAGATAATATCCAGGGAAAATATGAAACCATTTATACTGGTTACTTCCAAATTTATCATACCTTAATACTTGTATATTAAATAATATACCGCAAATAGATAAAATATTTTTGAATTTTTTATACGAAATAAAGAACTTTTGGTTGTAAATAAAAATAAGTTTTTTATATTTAAAAATAATAATAATTTTAAAGCTAAATTATTTGGTTATAGGCTATTTTTAATTTTTTTTTTTAACTAATTATTATTAAATCATTAGATTATATAAATTATCATTAGCACTTCTCTTAATTTTTTAGATTTTTTAGATTTTTTTGTTAACTAGGTATAAATATAGGTTTAATCTAAATATAGTTGTTATAATTTTAAAATTTTTCTAACTTTAATTTATATATTGTTGTAAAAAGTTATTATGAATAGTAAGTTTTTTTATTTTAATATCTGCTTCTTTTAAAATTGATTTGAAATGTTTAGATTGTGATATTTTATGTTTATATCATTTAATAATTCATCAAATACTCTTATAGAAGTAAATAATTATAAAAAAACCAAAAATGATATTTTAATTCTAAAATTATGATATGCTGTAATTCTTAAAAGAGAAAACATTCCGAAATCATATATGGGAAATTCTTAGGGGAAGAGGAACTTATTTTAATAAAAAAACATATGTGCTTAATTATATTAGGTAAAGGTATTAGTTGAATAAGATAAACCATTCGATGATATTTTCTATTAAAATTAAAAAATATTTTTGCAATGTAGGTAAATATTAACCCTTTCACGGGTGATAGGTTATTTTTGGCCTAAAAAATACAGCCAACTGAATTAATCGAAAACATTTTAATTTTGACTCCTTAAAAAAATTTTATAGTTGGAGAATAGTATCAAATAATTAATTCACTATAATCAATAAAAGAATAAATAAATTCGGATTTTTTACGAGTTTTGGATGGGAAAGGATAAATATGAAAAGTTTAGATATTCAAAATATTCTCTCATATGAAATAGGTGAATTTTTATTAAAGGCATTAATCAGAGATTTAGTAAAACCGCCCATTATTAAAGCATTCAATTTATTAAATCAATCAAAACAATTAATTAAAAGATATAAATTAATAGATCAAAGCTATTGTAAGCTTGAAAATATTTTTACATCGTTAAATCATTACTTTAAATCCATTAAAAAAATTTAGAAAGGCAATAAAATCAAAGGTTAAGATGTTATAAATACGAGAGCGTTGTAAATTTGATTACTTGGAAAAAAAGTTATAGAAAAATAACCTAACAGGAAACATATGTATCGAGCATGTAAAACTGTAATCATAATTCTTATTTTAACGTTTTAATTCATGATTCGATATTTATAGTTGAAGCTAAATTTTCTAAAGATATTGATATCATTTTAGACCAGTTATCAACTTCTTTAATAGAAAAAATTTCAAGAATGTTTTTATGGATTATACAACAAAATTTCTGTTGTTAAATTTCGACTAAAAATTTTAAAATCTTAGTTTCACTTTCAAGATACATCCAGCTCAACATGACAAACAAAAGTTCATCAAAATAAAACTTGTTTTTATTTATATTTCCATGATATAAATTTTAGCTATTTAGGAAATATATTTTATTTAATTAAAATTATATTACAAGAAAAAAAAAACAGAGATTTGTTAGTATTTAAATTTTTTTAATTTAAAAAATCAGATCAGTGAAAATACATAAATTATATTTATAATGATTGAGATCCATAAAATTAAAGACAATCGTCATGAAACCAAGCCATTGCGAAGAGAAAAATCCATAATTTATTAAATTAATTTTTTTAACATCTAAAATAGCTGTAAATTATAATAAAATCTCTTTAGCCCGATATTATTTTTTATAACGTGCCCAGAAAAATAAATTATATTAAATTTTATTATAAAAATCATTATTGCTATCCTAATTATATATGTAAATGTTACACTTTTTAATACTATGCTATTAAATAAATAAAAAAATTTTTCACAATTAATTCGCTTTAAATACTAGATTCGTTAATGATCTGAATAAAAAATATATAAATGAATATGTGATGCTTAATTATTATCAATAGATTAAATATAATTTTTTCTTAGTATATATTAAATAAATGATGGTTTAAATCATTTTTTAAATCCAAGAAACTGGATTAAATAA
Organism: Smittium culicis; assembly: GCA_001970855.1. Classification (NCBI taxonomy): domain Eukaryota; kingdom Fungi; phylum Kickxellomycota; class Harpellomycetes; order Harpellales; family Legeriomycetaceae; genus Smittium; species Smittium culicis. The sequence goes on along the minus strand of LSSN01000728.1, from coordinate 13,053 downwards.
TACTTTATTAATTAAAATATTAAATCTAGGTATCATTAGTATAATTCAGTATAAAACTTTTTTTTCTCTTTTATCACAAATCTATTTATTAGTTGATAATAACAATAAAATTTAGTAATATATCTTAGTAGATACGATTGTAATATAGATCTATATTTCATACGGAAATTTTTCGAGTTTCCAGAATATAAGATTAAATTATAAATAATAGCCTTATCAACTGCTTATTTTATAATTAAATATGTGATATATCATTTAAATATACATTCATTTAACAGCAAATTATTTAATAAATGAAGTAGAATGGATAATTTTATTAAGATTCCAGTTTATTTTTAGCATAATCAAAAATTTTTACCTAAATTTAATCATGATAGCTTATTGACTATTAAACAGTCATCTATTAATTTTATAATCAAGAGAAAATTATTACATCAAGTTATATATCAAAAAACCAAACCAACACAATGAAATTTATGAAAAACAAGATTTTAAAGCATTTTACGCCCAAGATATTCCCAAAAACAGATTATTTTTGAATTAAATAAATTGAATCAACACAATTAATTATTTTATATAGTATTAGTTCTTAGGTTTAATTATATCTACTATATATTTTTATTTAATATTTGAATTATATTATTTCTTAAAAAAATGTGAGTAATAGGTAAATTAAAGAATTCACAATCATTTATTTAATCCTTTTTTTTTCAATTTTTTTAATTGTTATAACTTCTCAATAGCAGAGTTCAAAAATCGTGCTATTTATATATTCGATTTTTAAATAATTTGAAATTATTTGGGCTCACTATTATAATTAATAATATTATATTTCGCCAACGCTTTAACATATTTTAATAATGTAAATAAAATTAACCAATATTTATTAAATCTTTTAAAAAGTGTTTATAATTTTTTCTTTAAAAATTGAGTAATAATGATGAAAATTTTTTTTGTTATAGCTAGAGCTAATGATGGTAGAAATTGAGTCACACAAGTATAATAAAATATAAACTCTTGATAAGCACTATATCAAGTATAAACATAATTTTTAAGGAAATTTTTACGTTTAGTCAGAATCAAAATTTTATTTAAATAAAATTATAAATTTATATTAAAAAAAAGCCTATATATATAAGTCTATTAACGACTATACAGGAGTAATTTCAAAAATTAAAAATGGTAAGATAGAAATATTGATGGTTTTATTATAAAATGTAATTTAAATTTCCAAACATAAAAGTAATTTATAAAAAAATAGCTTGAAATTATTTTCACATTAAATTTAGAGAAATAATTTTTATAATATCCCGGAATATCAAATTTATAATTAATGCTTGACAATAATGATCTCAGATGGTGTGTAAACCATCTCTTATTGTAAAAAGATACAAAAAATAAAATGGATTTGAGTAGAAAATAACGTCAGCAGCGTTAATGAATATCATATTAAAATTCAAAAATAATCATAATAATCTTGAAACTTGGAATTTTTTCGTTATTGAATTTGGGAAAATTTGACTATTTAAATGCCTTTAGTTAATATTTATTTTAATTGATATTTATAACATTAGTAGTAAAAATTGCAAATTATATTGGATCATATACACAAACTTTACCCCACGCCTGGAATAGATTGATTAGTAAATTTACACGCTTAATATAAATTTTACCTCAAACTCAAATGTTTTAATACATTATTGAGATAAATATTATTATTTCTTGAATACCTACTCAATTAAAATAGGATAATTAAGGTATTGATTGCTTGTTCACAAGTTCCAAAAATTTTATGTAATTTTAATATAAATTTATTAATTGATTTTTTATTCCAAATTTTATAAGTCATTTGAATTTATAGATACAGTAAAATATATTTCATTTATCGTTTTTCTCAATTAACCCTTTTCACGAGTCATAGACTATTTTTGGTCTACCAAACATAGCCAACTGTTTCCAGATTAAATATTTCGATTTCGAAACATGATTAATAATTAGTTTAATGAAAAATAGCAGCAAATACTAGATCTAATTTTAAATCGATAGCGAATGAATAGCTTAACGATTTTAAAGAGTGCTGAACGGGAAAAGCTTAAAAGCATTTCTAAAAATTTAATTAGTGGTCTTTTATTTTAAAAACTCTCAGGTTAGTGGCGCTAAGTTTATGTGTGATCTGATTTTTTGTTTAAATTTGGCATGTATTTTAACGTATTTTAAATAGTTAGTTTTAAAATAAGTTTTTAAGTAGCTGAGAGCTTTGTACAAGGTTTTGTATGATTCAGGATATAAAATAATTAAAGACAGTATGGATTTTAATTGGCTATCCTAGTTTCTCGCTTTTTGAGTAGAAACGAGAAATCTCGCCATACATAATCTAATTTTATACTGATAAAAAGATCAAAGTGTTATATAATTGGCTAAAAAAATAAAGTGCCTAATTTAAAAATTATTACAATTTTGATCATTATAAATCTTTTTTTTAATAAAAGTATCTATTCCAAGGAAAAAAGAAGAATCAGCAAATTTGGTTTTATTTATTTAATATCTCGAAACTTGTAAAATCCAGCCCTAAGGAAAGAATATTTACGGACTATGAATAGGGTACTACTGAGCACGCGCGGATTCGCAACTTCAGCTAGAGGGAAGAATAGAGAAATTCTGGATTTGGCACTAGGTAGAGTGAATGAGTATGGCTGGGAAGGTTCCAAAAGTATTTCATCGGTATGCGAAGAGATGGGTTTATCAAAAATGGCATACACAATGTGCTACAAAAATGGGACTGGGCTGATCGAGCACTTTTTTAACAAAAGTATCGCTGAAACGATAACTGCAACAGAACTGTATAAGGATCAACTTGCTAGTAAAAGGTAATTTAGCAATTTTCTATAAGTACATACACATAGTCTCATTGATATGCAAAAATGATAATTTGTCCATACTTATTATTTTTTTACATTTGATTTATTATATAAATATATTTTACTTATATTTTTTTGATTTTGTTTAATTTATTAAAAAATAAAAATATATAAACCAAGCTTGCAGGAGAGACTTAAGTTTGTTTGCAGATTAAGATTAGAAAAAACCTTTCCATATGCTTCTTCATGGGACCAAGTAACATTTACTATTTTACTTTTCTACTATGCTATAAGTGTGGTTTTCTGATTTTATTTTATTTTTTCAACAATAATATAATAAATAGGCTATTTCGATTCTTGCACAGCCTCAAAATTTAAAGCTGGCTCTAGATAGCTCTATGGGGCTGTCCAATGAACTATGGAAATTATCAGGAGATACAAGCCATAATGTAATCTACAACTTTTTAATAATTAGTGTATTATTTAATCAAATATCTAGTTTTAAAAAGGGAACTAACTAGTTTTTTATCATATGGGCAATACTAGATGGACTGGTATGCAAAAAGGACATTACTTGCTGGTACATATGTATCTACAGAGATGTTTATGACTCGCGATAAATCTGCTGGTTTTGCATATACGCTTAGTACAATGGACAAATACATTGACCAAATGTTTGAAACTGAAGAGACTTTATCAAGCGTAAGCGCTTTACAATTTTTCATTTTTTTAATTGCTTGTTATAAATGTTCCTCTTTTTTTTATAATTCATATAGGTTGCTGATTATACAAAATATTCATTAAAGACGGCGTATAATGTCCTTGCTTCAAAAGGGATATTCCACAACTAAGCTATTAGAATTTTATTTAATTTACTAAATAATAGTGGGAAAAAAATTCTAGTTATTGAAAGCTTTAAAATAGAGTTTATTTAAAGCTAATAAAAAAAAAAGATAAAAATAAATTTTAATCTTTACTATTTTTTTATCAATTTACAGCTTTAATGGTTAATTTATCTATCTAAATTCAAATGCTTGGAAAAAGGTAGAATGGAAAAAAGTAAAAATAAATTATAAATTGAATTAATGAAATGATATGATATTTATTAATAAATAAAATATATAACGTTAATCTAAACGAGAACAGATGTGATAATATCAAATAAAGAAAAAGTAAAATTAGTGAGCGAGCTGAAAAAAGGAGATAAATGGGTATATTGTAGGAAGGATAAGAGAGAATTGTGTTGGCACAATAAAAAGGGTGGACTAAACCGAAGATGTGGGTGAAGAAGAAATGATTTGTTCCATTCTCTTAGCATGGAAGTAATTAGTTCCAGATTTTAAAATTAAGCACCAGCCGATTATGATAAACAGAAATGAAACATATACGTTGTTTCCGGGAGAACCAAAATCGATATTTTGGTCAGGATTGTTACCAGTTTGGTTATTTGGGGAGCTTTTAGGCATATGAGATTGAGAGGGTTTGGAGTTTAGAGCTTCTTCAGTACTTGATTGGATGTAGAAACCGATATTAATTAAGGTAGCACCAAAGCCAGCGATGGAACCGTTTTTCGACGCGTGTGAGGTGTGTAATAAAAATGTCATCATGAAGCCGACAGCTTGGAAGGCATAAGAAATCATAAAGTTGACTAAGAATACAAATAAACTGCCAACAGGAAGTCCGTCTACAAGGAGCTCGTCGTTGCCATCAACTGAAACAACAGCAGGTTCAAAATACGATGGTGCTGACGTTGAGGTTGGACCGTAAATGTCAAGATAGGTCTAAATAATAAAAGTATAAAGTTTTTTGTATTATATTTATGATATAAAACTGTAAGCACACAAGGGCTAGAGAAATATAAGATAAAAATGAAATTAAAGGAATATGTTACAGGTAAAGGCTCATCTGGAGTTTTTTCAAATATATCCAAGTACTGATCGAATTCAGGTTTTGCCTCAATATTTGAAAATACACCATCGTTTATTGTGGAAGTAGGGGCAGCTTGATCGGCTGTAGTTGAAGTTGTAGCGGGTATGGCCGGATTAACACTAGAAGAAGATGAGGAAGAAGGTAATAATCGAGTATCAGAGTTTGTAGCACTGTTCTCAGGGTTTGGTAAAGATAAATCGCGAACTCCTGAAGTGGGAGCAGATTCAGTCACAGAATCATTCTCTAGATCTTCTACAGGCTGTAGCTCAATCTAAACCGATTTTGTGAAAAGAAAAGTATGAGAAAATAAAAATCTAGATATTTAGAATCTGAAGGTTTATAGAATTGAGAAGAATCCATTAAAACTTACTCTTGTATATTTAATATCTTTAGACATGTTATTATGCGATTAGCTTCAGAATATATAGTACAAGAAACGGTGTTATTAATGGGAGGGGAAGTATTTTGATTGAGGTGATATGAAATGGATGAAAAAAAGCTAATGTCGTAATACTGTGCACTAAAAATAAAGTAAAGGAAAAAAAAGTAAGTCAGGGTAGTTATTTGAAAAATTAGAAAGGTATTTGAGATAAAATTTCAGCTTTACGGTAACTATAAAAAGTTGCAAATAGCAATATATTGGGCCAAAGGAAAAGGGAATGTGCTTTAATATAGCCGAAATTGAAAATGCAGCGTATAATATTATAAATAAAAAAATGTATTCATGTCGGAAGATATCCTCTTTTATAAAAAGGAATGTCTAGGAACCTCTTTTCTCGTCTATTCCAATTATAAATAGTTGTAGAAGACTACGCCTGTAATTGGCCACCAGGCTTGTATCAATTTCATTGCATAATAAAAACCTCTGCTCTTACTAAGCTGCAAATATAAATAAATTCCACTCAACCAATTATATATTATATTCCACCAATCAGTGATTTCTTGGCGTCCAAATGCCAATAGCCAATAGCCATAAAATATTAGAGCTTAATGCTTTTGGGGTTCAACTAAGCATTTAACCCCTTCAGGGGCAGTTGGCTTATTTTGAATTATCTAAATTACCCAACCATATGACTAATTGAAAAATCAATTATAGTGTTAATAACTAATTGGCAATTTGCTCCGGTGTATCCAATAACACATTAACCACAATGGGATTATCCAATCATGGATTTTAATTTAGTAAAAGAGAGTTGGCGCTGGAAGAAGTTAAGCCTTATATAAATATGTGGGGAGTGGGTAAAGGCATGCTGCAAAAAAAGGTGATTGTTCCAATAGTATTAACAGAACCTCGTTGGCTACTAGTAAGTGCACATGATTGCCAATCCAAAATTAATTCCAGGTACAAATGCTTAGATATATAAAAAGTATAAATGACTTTAACTTGGTGGCCAATAATTCATATAAAATCTTATTGGATGTAAAAATTAGCATCTGAGTATATTTTATATTTTATATTTTATATTTTATATTTTATATTTTATATTTTATATTTTATATTTTATATTTTATATTTTATATTTTATATTTTATATTTTATATTTTATATTTTATATTTTATATTTTATATTTTATATTTTATATTTTATATTTTATATTTTATATTTTATATTTTATATTTTATATTTTATATTTTATATTTTATATTTTATATTTTATATTTTATATTTTATATTTTATATTTTATATTTTATATTTTATATTTTATATTTTATATTTTATATTTTATATTTTATATTTTATATTTTATATTTTATATTTTATATTTTATATTTTATATTTTATATTTTATATTTTATATTTTATATTTTATATTTT